>AYEL01065241.1:0-13074 GCA_000484575.1 Olivierus martensii | reverse complement strand
AATTTCTTTTTTTACAACATCGAAACTAACCAGGTGGCATTCATAATTACAGTATACATTTTTAATTTTCTTATTTTAATGGATGATGAAATTTTAAATACGATTGTCGTTCCCTCGTTCCTACTTTATTTAGGCTATCTCCGAAATTACAAGTTAAGTTTTCTCATATTGCTGTCAAAAGTAAATTTACAGTTCTATTTCGAATACTGTTTATAAATAATTAATTTTTAACTACAAAACAAAAGTGAAAAACCAAAAATGGAATGACATTTCCGTAAAATTTTTGGATGTAGGAAGCGGGAAAAGTTATATAATTAAAACGTAGGAAGAGGGAAAGTTTTACATTGCAAGTATAGGAAAATGTTCGGACTTCCGAAAATAGACGTTTAAAGTGGGAAAGTAGTATGATACGGGAACGCACGAGCGGGGTTTCACTGTAGTTAATACTTCGAATAGTGTGAGAAATTCAGGGAACCTATTACTCGCACTAATAGAGGTCTACCTGTATTGTCCACACATTCGCATTAAAAATCAATTTTCAGTGTTTCTTGAATGGATTATGCCCATTTTTAACATGGGTGTAAAATAATTAAAATTCTTGGGCAAATTAAATAAAGAACCAAGCATGTGTTAAACAAGTGCTAGTTTTCTGCACGTGTGCATGGCCTTTTATATATTATCATCTTAAAAAAATAATTATTATTTTTTTCCTATTTTATACATAAAAACTAATTTCACATAGGGAGTCAATGTCATGACAACATTGTTTATTATATGATTATATATATGATATATTGCATGTTGATGATATATCATTTATGAAATAAATTTTAAATTGTCTCATTATCAATCATTTTTCAATAATTATTTTTACTATGTGATTTATAAACAAAATCTCAGCAATGCTGGGTATTTTAGCTAGTTAGTTAATAAATGGTGATACTATAGCATTAAAAAATAATTATTAAATGCAGTTTAATTCCAAAATACAGTGGGTGGGTGATTGGTTAATGAACATAATCCGTTCAAAGGTGATGTTTGATACCTGAATTGTTTCGTAGCACTGACGTCAAATATGGTGGGAAATTCAATTTGAAATTTGTCCTGATTTAGCTGACGCATCCTGTATATCTGATAATTCTTACTATATACTTTCCAATAAGTACAATGGGTGATTGGTTAACGAACATAATCCGTTCAAAGACAATGTTTGCTACACGATCATTGATTTACCATAGATTTTTATGGGAATTTGATTAATTCTTTCTGGAAACCCAAAAAATAAATAAATAAAAAATTATATAATTTATTAGGAATTTGATTAATTCATTCAGGAGACCCAAAAAATAAATAAATAAAAATTATATAATTTCTTACTACATTTATTTATATGTGATGATAATAATATATAAATAAATAGTCTTGCATTTTCATCTATTATGGTTATTTTCCATTAAAGAATCTATCCAATGTTGATTGCTTTTCTCTCTTTTTTAGGATTTTTCAGAAATGATTAATAGCATTGTCGTTGTAGAGATCCCCAAGCCTACTGACCTCAATCTGGTATAGGTGCCATTCTAAGACCAAAAAACTGTAAAATTTCTCTCTTACCTTCTTTATAAATGAATTGATTAAATTTTCAATTGATTTGTTTTAAGTTGTTGCTGAGTTCATTTTAATCAGGAAAAACTACTGTTCTTCCATGCTTACCCATAAGTCCATGAACGTGTAAGACCTAAGCAAGTCATTCCGCTAAGTTAGTTAAGCTGCCATATCCTCATGAGATATTTTTATCTGCCAGCGGCCACTTATAGAGCTCATCACAGGCTGGCCAACACCCATGATGGGGTCAACTGGATGGTTGAAGGATGAAGTTCAATGGGCCAGGTCTGGATTCCTGAAAAATTTTGGAGGATTGGGACCCAGATCTTCCAGGATAGTAAGCCCCAACTTTACTAAGCAATCAGTAAAGTTGACCTGACTTGACAGAATGACAGGTCAGCATCCAGCTGACCTGTCATTCTGTCAGTCTCCGGGTCCCACAGTTTGTTCTGTGAGGTGTTCGTTATCCAAACATAAAAATCTTTCACGAAAGTGTTCATTATCCAAACAGCTTGTTAGCCGATCACCCACTGTAGTATAGTTGAGGTAATTTGACTTGTATAGATTATTTGATTTTTATTTCTTAAATACTTTTCCAATACTTTCAATAAGTGAAAACAATAGATTGATATTAAAACATTTCAGAAAAAATTTTACAATAGTTAAATAAACCCAATATCATATATTCCTAAAACTATGTGCTAACACAAAATTTCAATACCTCTTCTAATTTGCTTTTTGGAACTCTACAGATACAGTTAGTTCCAAAATTTGTGTCTCTTGTTTGTATACAACGTAAACAGCATAAATTTTCATAACCTTGTTTCTTCCACTTTGCTATCAAATTCTTGTCTGCAATTCCTTCTTTTAGACAATACTGATATAGTTCTGAAAAATAAAAATCAATCCAAAAATTTAAAGTAAAATATATTACACACACACACACAAAATTTCTAATTAAAATAGCTTACAATTTGATTGTTAAAATATTTAAAACAAGAAGTTCTAGTAAAACTAAAATTGTTTACTTTCTGAAGGTGTCCTTTATTGTTGAATAATTAAGGTTAAAAAATTAAAATGAATCATCAAAATAATCTTTCTAGAAATGAATATCACAAATGGGCACTCAAATCACCCTATACTTCAACAATGTGCATTCCTTAATTACAAAATATTATGAATGTGTGACAAATTGTCACAAACCTGTTTGAGTTTTAACTTAATAAAAAGAAATAAATAAAAAAGTATCTGCATTTATTTAGCACTTGGAATCTATTGATTTAACCAGCACATGTCACAATAAGGTGATCGTCATGACATTATAACGTTTAAGTGTTTTGTGCCATCATTTGTTGTTACATCATGATGACACAAACTCATTATGATAGATATTGACAATAGATGGCACTGTATTATGAAATCAGGTAAGCCATACAGTACTCCTACACTACAAACAGTTAGTGCCATCTATTGACAATAATATAAACTGAAATTGTGATAAAAATGAAATTCTATCCTGTAAAATTAATCAATTCTATAGGATTAAAGGATGTAGCACAAAGATGTCCTTTAACAGCAGAACATTACTACTGAATTTCATGAAAATTTCTAATTAGTTCAAAAGTTATTAGAGAGGGAAAGAAAGGAAGATATAAATTCAATCTTGTAAGCTTCCATTTCTTCAGAAAATAGGCTAATAAAATATAATTCAATTTGGATATTAAAGATTGAATTAATTCATTGTTAGGAGGGAACTTAATAGACCTGAACCCATAAAAAGTACAGCCTAAAGTAATAATGCATACAAGCCTCATGAAGTCTGTTTCTATTTATTATTGATGTCAAATTCCAATCAAGGATTAATAATTTCAAATAGTATTTTATTTCAAAGTTACATAATAACAGAACATTTTCTAATTTGAAAATTAGAAAATGTTCAATTATTATGTAAATTTAAATTTTCATTTATTTTTATAAGACAATACAAAAGCAACTTGTCATTATTAAACTATAAATTAGTTAAATTTCTTTTGAAATGCAAAATTGTTTTAGTTCTCTTGAATTCTCAAGTGAAAAATAATTTAAAAATTTTCAAGAAAAAATACTATAGAAAATGAGATATTCTGAAAATCTTAAAAACAATAAAAATTGAGAAATCACAATTATTTACTAATAAAAACATTAATGAAATTTTCATATCTCAATATTTAAGAAGAAAATTAATGTTAGAAACTTAAAATTCAAAAACTCATAAATCTCCTATTTATTTATTTTGATTCACTGAGCACTAAGGCCATACAAAATTCAATAATGTAACTTTAAAATTTAAAACAAGCAGATGTAGAAAGAACTAATCACCTATTTTCCAAGCACATCCTTTATTTTGGAATGATAAAAGTTAAGGAATGTGTGTCATCAAAATCATCTTCAATACAATTAATTTATATATTAACTTATATAATTAAAAACCTAAGTATATTCCATTTTAAAAGCTGAGAGCAAGTAAACCATATGTTATTCTGCTTTAATGATTAGCACCATTTGATGCCAATGATAAATAATAAAAATGTTAATAAATCTATTAGATACTCTTATCATTCATCACACTGTCATCATTATTACAGGATAATCTTACAAGGAACCTTCACAATTTCTGAATTTGATTTCTGAAAATGGATAGCACCATTCGATAGAACACCTTAAGAAACTTCTAAACCAGTGGTGGGCAAACTTTTCTGACCATGGATTTCTATAAGATTTCTAGTGAGCTGCATGTAAAAAAAATATTTTTACTTTCTGATACATGAGGTATTCATAGTAAAGGAAAATACTGTGATTATGCCAAAGTTCCATTTTCAACAAATTTTCACGGTTGCTCCCTACCACTACTATTGCCTCAAAATCCACTGCCCCAATAGTTATATATTTAAAAATATCGGAAAATTGAGTGGAGCACATTCCAGATTTTTTAAAAAGGGCATTTTAGCATACAAAATCTAAATTTAATTAATTAATTATGTTGCTTATACTTGTGCACGGATAGCAGACTGCACAAATCATCATGGTGGGCCACGTGGCTCATGTGCCATAGTTTGCCCATTACTGCTGTAAACAAACAACATTTATCACAAGACGGCTGATGAGATGAAAGCTGCAGAAGTTCAAAGTTCACAGAATAATTGGCATTATATCATTTTCAATGGACAAAGTACATGTTTAATTGCAACTATTGTGTAGGCTTACCTTAATGATGATTGTGTAATTCAAACAAAAATGGGAGGAACAGTGAACACATTTGAAGAAAGATAGAGATGGATAACTGGATTTGTGACATGTTTCACATGGATTGAAATTGATGTAGTAATCAACAGTGTAATGAATGTTTCAAGTTGCCATCAGGATATTAAGTTTTGTAGAAAGAATATCAGATCATATTTAGGAAAATTGGAGCTGTAAATTGGAAGTGGGTAAATTTCTTCAATTTCAATACTTGTGAAACATATCATGAACCCAATAATCCATCTTTACCTTTCTTCAATATGCTCACTATTCCTCCCATTTTTGTCTGAATCATACTATCATCCTTAAGGTACACAATTGTTGCAATTAAGCATGCATTATGTCTGTTGAAAATGATATAATACCAGTTATCCTGTAAATTTTGAACTTCTGTAGCTTTTGTCTCATCAGCAGTCTGCCAATAAATGTTATCTGTTTAGAGGTTTCTAAACAGATGGTGCTATGCATTTTCAGAAATCAAATTCAGAAAATTGTGAAGGTCCCTTATTAGAAGATTGAATAGCCACCATTTTTATATTGAAAATTTAAAGAATTACTTAATATTATTTAAAATGATTTAAGCTTTTCATTTAATAGCTTATAGTCTTGCTCTTGTTATATTTGTTCTTTTTATTGTATTGAAATAAAAAGAACAAATTTTTGTCCCTTGCTAACAGTGCTTTGTAAATTCTACTATATATGTAAAGCAAGTGGTTATACACAATTAATTGAAATAAAATTTGCTTATAAATGTAATTTGGTCTTGTTCTTTTAAACGA
Organism: Olivierus martensii; assembly: GCA_000484575.1. Classification (NCBI taxonomy): domain Eukaryota; kingdom Metazoa; phylum Arthropoda; class Arachnida; order Scorpiones; family Buthidae; genus Olivierus; species Olivierus martensii. The sequence continues at coordinate 7,414 of AYEL01065241.1, read as the reverse complement.
TCTCTTAAAGTTTACAAAACAAAATTATTACATGGAGTTAAATTCAGAAATAACTCTCAAAACAAATATTTTTGAGTTGAAAAATTAAAAGAATCACATTATAGTAAAATGCTTTGAACAACAATGAAAGTGGTTTTAAGTGTTTTTATTCAATAAATTTTCTCTTAGATATTGCTTATAAATTTAAGTCTAAAAGCATTATATAATGTTTGGAAATATGATCTTAAAAGCAGTTAAAGGTGCATTTACATTAGGTGAGCAGAAGCAAATGAAAACATTTCTAGTGAATGCTCAGCTGTTTGCTTGTGCTCATAAACAGAGCATTTATATCACCTATGAAAGTATTGATTCATCAGTAATCCATCTGCTACTACTACTGGTGGCCCAGCTCACCATTATATATATTACAGTAGGGCCTCAACATTTGTGGATTCGCTTATTCGCGTCTGACTTTCTTGTACAGCTTTTCAGCATTCGCGGTTTTCCCCATTCGAGGGAGAAATTTTTCCGTAAATTTTTAATAAAAATTTCCGTATACAGTACGATATAGTATTTATTTATATTAATATCACAATTTATTCTATTAGAAACACAAAAAGCTTTATTCAAGCACAAGCTCCTTAGATGCACAGTTCAAAAAAAATTGCTGAATTAGGCTCAACTCACATGTACCACAACAGAACCATGCCACAACTGCAAAATGGTGGTTGCTTGCGGACGGTCATGAATTATAATTATATTAATATAGAAACGAATAATGTAACTCAGACGGACCACTAACTGAAGTTGGTTTGAACCGCTGTTGCAACTTGTGGCTGATATCATCCACAAAATTGTCATCGTCAGTGGCTGCGCTTAGCCGGCCACTTCCAGAGCACTAGCCCTCGACCGATAACCGTCGATAATGAACTACGCATATTCCGTTATCGACTGCACAGATATAGGATGAACCCAAAAAATTTTGTTTCGACGATGCCGGTTTCTTCGTTGTAACAACAGCAACAACAATAATTCCTCCTCCATATCCATTTCGAAAGAGGAATTATTCAATGTTAATATCTAACTCAGACGGACTACTAACTGAAGTCGGTTTCAACGGTTTTCGCAACTTGTGGCCGATATCATCCACAAAATTGTGGCGTCAGTGGTCGCGCTTAGCCGACCACTTCCCGAGCACTTCCACTACACATTGTGGTAGATACGGACTTCAACCGACCAGAGCTTGCGATTCGCGAGTGGCTGATTTCGACTACAACTGAAGTCAGCTTCAACCGCTGTCGCTACTTGTGGCATGGTTCTGTTGTGGTACATGTGAGTTGAGCCTTACTGTGTTTTTGCTTCGCCATCCAGGACTCTATGCTTTAGTTTTGGTTTTCGATATCCAGGACTTTACGGTTATGCCCATATGTTTCTTAATTCTATTGAATGCTAGGATACATTATCATATCTGGAAAAAGGACAGCTAGTCAAAAGTCGACAACTTCCCATATTTATAATCGTGTGAAATCGGTGATGACCCTTTCAAAGAAACTGGAAGTTCTCGATATGTTGCTAGAGGGAAAGAGTTACACTGAAGTGGATAGACTTTTTGGTGTAAATGAATCTACAGTTAGGTCGATAAAGAAAAAGGAAGATGCAATTAGGCATAGCAATAAAGGGTGGTACTCCATTATCATTGAAGCACACTTCCCAAATAAGAGATAAGAACATAGAGAAAACAGAAAAGGCTCTGTACTTGCGGATAGAAGACCAGAACAATATGCCGATAAGTAAGGCTATAATAAAAGCCAAAACCATAAAGTTCTATAAACACTTTGCAGAATCTTCAAGTGATAATCCAAATAAATTTGTTGCAAGTAGCGGAGACTTTGTCTTATCCATCAACAAGGGCAACAGTATGATATCACAATCAAAGAAGCACAAAGAGAAACTTGACGTAAACAATTCTTTCACTGCAGATGATGTGTAGTATGAGGCTAGACATCATCAGCACTAACACCTCTGTTATAATCTTTTCTAGAGTCGTACAGCAGATTTCTGTACAAGAACAAAAATATTAGTTCTGGGAAATCTTTCTATATTGTGTATATAGTACATACCGGTTGTATATTATACAGTATGTAACATACAATCGGTATGTACTGTATTTTAACTTTTTCTTCATTGTAATAATAATTTTAAATAAATATTAAAAGTAATTATACAGTGCTATACATACTATTTATTGTTCCACATTAAGTAGATACACTCCAGCCCCCAACTCCCGTTTTCCCATAGGATCTTAACTTCAACTTTTGTGCCAATTTTCGTGAACGTAACCCCCGCGAATGTTGAGGCCCTACTGTACTGATTATTTAATTGCCACTGAGAGTATAAATTAAACAGTTTTATTATTATAAATATCATCTCGGAATAGAAAATTGTGGCTAACCTCACTGTTTCATATATTACATACTTGTAATAAGAATTTTTCTAAACAGTGCTCTTTCATTTCAGTCTGAAACAGGGAAAAATAAAAAAAAGTTTTATGAAATCTTTATTTTATTATACACATTATACTATTGCTTAAGTAATGCACTGCATTATATGGAATTTAATTGTATTGTTAAATTTAACTACTAGCACTTACAAGCAGACCAGGTCACTTCAAGTAGACCAAAAAATTCATTTATTTAGAGGAGCGCTTTCAGCTTATGCGCCATCATCAACTCTTACATAACGTTGTGACAGTTTTTGGAACAAAGAGCATCAATTTTGGAACGATAACGTACAATTCTATTCTATAGTAGTTTAAATTCAAAACTTATATTTAAAACATTTCAATGAAATTAGAAAAAATTGTTAGATTAATATGAAGTTTTATAATATTTATTGTATTACATAATTTATTATTTTATTTATGTTATCTATATATTTCTTTTATTTTATAGTCTGTAACTGTTGTCGCTATGACAACAAAAAAGAGTTCGTAATGTTTAGAATGTTTCTCTTGGCATTCTTTGGAACATGTTTTGAAATTAACGTTGTGATAGTAGCTGAGGAGGATTTTTCAATAAATCGAAAGCACTTCTACAGTGTAAGTGTTCTTTTATTGTACTTATGAAAGTGCATCCTGCCATAGTGCTGATATTTTTGCTTATTTATGAACCATTTAGGCAGTGTATTGGATTTAATGTTCTTTAACTTCAGTTCTTTACACGTGTTCATAAGATTCTTGTTAAACAGGATGTGCCTGAATGGGAACACACACTGAGAAATAAATGTGTAATAAACTCTAAAAAAAAGACTGCGCAGAAAGACAGAAGATTTATTGTTTTTAATTATTTTCAACAGTTTATTTTTTATTTATTTTTTTCGTATTATATTATATCTTTAATTTCACTTATATTTTTATGTAAAGTCCTCCCATTTAACAAGAATCTTATGAATATGTGTAAAGAACTGAAATTAAAGAATGTTTTAAATATTTATAAGTTTTGAATTTAAACTACTACAGAATATAACTGTAAGTTATCATTCCAAAATCAATGTTCTTTGTTCCAAAAACCGTCAGAATGTTATGCAAGAGTTGATGATGGCGCATAAGCCGAAAGCACTCCTCTGAATAAATGAATTTTTTGGTCTACTTGAAGTGACTTGGTTTGCTTGTAAGTGCTAGTAGTTAAATTTAACAATACAATACACATTTATAGTTTCCCTATTACTTTCCATCCTACTATATTAAAAAACAATCTGAACTTTAATTAATATCATCATAATAAATTAACAGCAATACTAATAAAAATAGCTGCAATACTAATTTTTCTCATTGGAAAGAAGGATGAAATAACAGTTCCTTCATTTAATGCCAAACAACTAATCAAATGACTGTTTATATTTGAGCATGAATTTTTTTTATGATTTGAGAGTTTATTGCCTTGCCTCCAAATATGAACAAATATTTTCATTCATATTCTCTCACCATTTACATTATACCAAATCTGCTTGTTCACTTGTGCTCGTGTAGTGTAAATGCACCCTAAGATATTCATGTCGTTTAGACTAATCCACACTTCAATGAGGAGATCATGGTTTTGAAGTTATTTTAGACACAAACCATCTTCATAAAAGACAATATTTATTTCCATCTTAAAGTGATTGTTCTTCAATTAACAAAAAATGCATTTCAGTTGCATCACAACCTCCATTAATTTTATTTATACATTTGTGAACAATCATACATCAGTCTATAGCAGAGGTGGCCAAATCACGGCTCACGAGCCACATGCGGCTCTTCAATGTGGCTCCATAATAAGAAAGTAAATAATAAATATGAAGCCAAATACTTATTTAAGTTAAACAAATTACAGAAATATTATTTTTTTATTTATTGTAAATTGGATGCATCTATACAAAATAAATGCATCTGAAATAAACAATTTTTGAAATCATTATTAAGATTAACATGATCCAGAAAGAAAATGCAGCTCTCGAGTATTTGAGATTCTCCTATGTGGCTTGTAGTAACATGAAATTTGGCCACCCCTGGTCTATTGTATACAAAAAATTAGAACATTATAAAAACAGAATTTTAGGATATTATTACAAAAACATGAATAGTACTAATCAAACAAAAGATGGAAGCATTTCAAAAAAACCTGATGACATTTTCAGAAAATAATCAAAAAGATAAAGATGGAAAATTCTTACATTTTCTCAAAAATGCAAAAATAACATTTTGAATCAACAATTCCACTTTTGGCCATTACAGTGGTTCAGGTACATAAGTGATATGTCTGCTCACACACTTTCTTGTGGAGATAATCAAATCTAATCTTTTTGATATATCTATGTTAGTTATTACTATAATATTCTATTTTATTATTTCTTTGTTTGAATGAATGTCATATGTTATACATATTTGTTAAGTTTAACTCTAATGACTGACATTATTTAGACTGAGTTAGATCTACTTATTGGATAGATATTCAGAATTTAGTCTAAGTTAGTTCCCTTAATACTCTGAGTAGAAAGGAACAATCAAAATTTTTCCATGAGGTCTGCTACAAAAAAAACACCAACAATTCACATTTAGAGAAAATAATGAATTGTTATAATATCCAATTGATTTATATAACAAATGGTGATGTTTTTACTGAATAAATTAGATTGCAGAAAAATCTGTATAATTTAAGAATGTATAATTTATTTTTTAATTAATAAATATTTACCTATTTTTCTACAATATTTTAAAATTTGTTTATCGAAGTTGGAGATATCCTAAGAAAACTCATGATGATCATAGAAGAAAAATAAACACACAAGAAAGAAAACTGAAACTAACTTATATAATGTCATATGTGAACACTATCTATCAATTTTTTCCAGACCTTGTCAATTTTAGTCTCTAAGTTTTGATTCATTAAGCTGTTTCTATTACTGTTTATTATTTTGATACGTTTTTCAGTGTTTTTATTATGCTGTAAATATTTTATTATTATTTTCATTATGTAAAACAGCTATTTTATCAATATTGATGTTACAATTATACTAATTACAATGGTGGATATCAATGAATGGATGCTTATTTTCTAACTACAGTCATCTGTTCCTTAAGCATCATTTTTATTATTATTTTTTCTTTTATTAAGTCTTTTAATATAGTTTAATTTAAATTTTTTAAAGAGATCAACCTCATTTATATAACTCAAAAATTTCTTTAATATATGGGAAACCAAAAAAAATTTTATTTTTAATGTTTTTACATTGAATTTATTTCGGAGGTAGGTTCTTGCCAGGTATCTATTAATCTTAAAGGACATTTATTCAATAAAAAATTCTTTTTTAACAAATTGATTTCTATTGTTGGTTGTTCGCTGTTGTTTTTGTCAAAATCTTTTGTATCTCCATAATAAAAATATTCTTTTTTATATATAAAAGACAGTAAAAGTTGTAATGTAAAATCTTTTTTGTCTTACATATTTTTCTGAATTTATTAAAAATTATTTTATCATCTTTCCTGCTTAAATTAATATCTAGAAAGGGAAGATTCTTGTAAACTGTTTCAGTTTCAATCTCAAATTGGATATTATAAAAATCATTTATGTTGTATATTAGACCCATTGTTGAAATCATTTATGTTTTCTCTGAATGTGAATTGTTGGTGAAAAATGTTATTTCAGTTTGTTGAAAAATGTAAGAAGTTTCTATCTTTATGTCTTTCTGATTATTTTCTGAACTGTCATTTAGTTTTTTAAAATGCTACTTACTAAAATATATATTTGATCAATACTAATCATGTATTTGTAATAATATACTGTCCGACCAGCTTAGCTGCGACCATTGACACAAGTATGTGTGCGCTAACTGAACGAGTCCAGTGACAAAATAGGGATGACACTCTCACATGGATGTTTTCAAACGCAAGATAACTGAAGTTGAATGGAAGCTTATTGTAAGCGTGTGCTAACTGAACGAGTCCAGTGACAAAATAGGGATGACAGGTTTGCGTGCACTAACTGAACGAGTCCAATGACAAAATAGGGAGGACAGCTTCACATGGATGTTTTCAAACGCAAGATAACTGAAGTTGAATGGAAGTTTACTTTTCAAATGCAAGATAACTGAAGTTGAATGGAAGTTTAATGTAATGTCCTTCGCATATGGATGTTTTCAAACGCAAGATAACTGAAGTTGAATGAAAGTTATTGTCAAACGCAAGATAACTGAAGTTGAATGGAAGTTTATTGTAATGTCTAACAACACAAGATAACTGAAGTTGAATGGAAGTTTATGGTAATGTCGAATGCTAAATGATTAGTTTTGACATTGGAAATAGTATATTTAACAGAACTTAATATTAATTCAATAATTCCCATCTATCATTATATTTACTGCGACTCTCTCTTTTGCATTTAGACTCATCTATCTTAACTAGGTGCGGCTTTCGTGGACAAACAATAATAAAATTTTGTTCTCATATTTTTTAATTTTTCTGTACGCTATAGATTGACATATGCCTGCTCCTGAATGTACAGCTCCGGCCAAAATGTTTGTCACTTCACCGGATATGTTGGGCTTCCTTACAATACTCGGCTTCGGCATGCATTAGTTTCCTCGGTAACGTAGGCACTAATGTGCTGGCAGAGGGATCGTCCATTATATAGTTCGCTAGCAACGAGGGGTAGGGTTCTGATAGTGGCGAGAGAACTGTGACGTGTTTAAAATGAATATTAAAGTTTTCATAGAAAACGAATGGCGTACTAATATTATGGCTTTCGTAATAGGTAATAAAAAACTATGTGCGATAGGTGGAAGTGATAATTTTTCCTGAAATACTAATCGAGATGCAGGGATGAGAATGACGTAGTCAAACGTCATCCTCATCTCTGCATCTCGATACTGAAGACAATGCCTCGTGCCATCACGAAAGAAA
>AYEL01065234.1:0-51053 GCA_000484575.1 Olivierus martensii | reverse complement strand
TTTATTCACAGTGCCAATTTGTGATGTGATATAAATTATTTACTATTTTTGTAAATTATTTTCTATTGTCATTGGTGATATAAATTATTTACTATTTTTGTAAATTATTTTCTATTGTCATTGATTTTTATATTCATCCCTTTATGTTCTTCATGAAACTTATCATGAATAAAAAATCCTTTCTTTTACATTTTGTGAAAATTTTGCTTGTGTCCTTCTACTTATTTTACAGAGTGTATATTTAGCATTCAAACTTAAGATTTCTAAAAAAACTGTATACTTTACAGTATATTATACCGTATCGTATATATACAATACTATATCAAAACATGGTCATCTGCTGTTCGAATCTTCTACTTTGCATTCTCTGTAAAACACAATATATACAACTTACTGTACAGTATTCTTATTTGCTCGATACGCAATAAACTATGGAAAGGATCTGCTTCTTATGAACTTAAATTTTCTACAACCTAAGTGTGAACCATGCTTAAAGAGAGACATGATTAACCGTTAACTTCATTTCTCCCATCCGCTAGTTACAAATGAATCCATAAAGCTTTCAATGCTGTATATATAATACTGACGAACTTCGGGATGTAAGTCAACTTACATGTCCCTAGCGGATTAACGAGGACAAATACAATACCAAAAGGAATATTTGTTTAGACCAGTGGTTCCCAGTCTTTTTTTGGCCATGCCTCACCTAAGCATCCCTAAAATCCTGATGCCTCCTGTGATATATAATTTTTATTATTAAAAAAGTGAACTCCCATTCACGTGGAGGAAGCCTAGAAGGCTATTAACTTGATGTAAACAAGCTTCTAAAGAGAATGGCATTCACGAAAGAGAAAAATAAAAGAACAAATGTACAGTTGAAGTAGCCTACTGAGGAAGAAATCATTAAGAAATTGTTAAAAATAATAATAGTGATGAAGTGATATGAAAACAGCAAATAAAGTTTCAAAATTACCATATACATTCTGATTTTAATTTTAAAAATGTGCTTGTCACAATATATATTTATATACTATATGTGAGCCCCTAGAACCATAATAAATGCAAAACTTCACTGTTAATAACTCAGTCTCGAATTGCTCCTCTTAAAAAATCAAATTCCCCCTTGTGGGGCGTGCTCCCCACGTTGGGAACCACTTGTTTAGACGTTTTTACTGGCGGATGGCGTCTTATCAGGGTTTGCTGATTCCACTAACATAGGGAAGATTCGTTCTACCAAATTTGGTGGCAGTTAGCAAGGGTGCGGCTTAATGGGAGTGTCTTATCGGGGTTTGACTGAATATGAAAAACTGTTTTCGATTTTAGGTCAACATAACTTTTAAATAGAAAATATGACTGCTTGTTAATTATTTTTAAACTATAAGATAATTTTGATTATCAGTTAGATATTTTCGACACAAAACATTTTATTTAATTAGAAACAGAATTAATAATAATCTTTTCAATATAACAAATCTTGTCAACCAGATTAACTGCATGAACTCGCTTCAGATTTTCAACAAAGATTATCTGAATTCAATTCTCTGGTCCCTTACCCTCCCAGTAGGAGCTCGTCTTGTGGCGGGAGGACTTACTTGCAGGCATTATGAGTGTATATTCTGTAGCCAAGCTGATATGTTTATAGTTTCTTGGATAAGTCAAGTTGCTCTTACTTGTCTACTGTTGGGATTGCATTCATGCTAAGATTTCCCTGCGATGACCTAGGTATATGTACAAATATACATTGATGTCCCGAGAGAGGCAGATGAAACTGGCAATGATGGTGGAACTCGGAGTAACCTACCGGGACGTCTGAACTACATGAAGTCCATCCTGGGGCCTTATTCTCGAGTTATTTGTGTTACAACGCATTCGTGTTAGCAGTATCACGTGACACGAACTGATATGTTTGGACAGAATTGTAGGGACCTGAGATCGGTCCGCTGGAAAGTATCACTCCTCAACTGATCGTAAATTTACGAAATTGACAAATTTATAGGTAACATCGGGTGAGAGGGTCTCTGTTCCAGCCGGGTCCGAAGTACTTCGGTTTCTACCATCTCCCTAAAGAAAATAAACAGGTTATGATGTATACTGCACGGAACTCCGACATCGTGCAGGTGTTCGGAGGGATTGTGCCGAAATATTTGACAGAAGTCAAGAGGTCCCCTTCCCTGGGAAAGGGGAGAGATGTTTATTTATTTTATAGAAATGTAAAATAGGAAGCTGAACAAAGAAAGTTCAGTTGGTTCCAGCCCGCCATGGAGTTAAGTTGGTTCCAGCCCGAAGCAGAGGATAGCTCGTGGGTCCCAAATATCGAAGAGGACAGACGGGTCCGCTTACCTCAATAAGTCGGACTTTAATCACCAAAGAGACTGTTAGTACATTCTCAGTGGGAGACAACCGCCGAGAGAGTCACCCCTCGTCCCGATTGACGAGCAGACATCCCAAGATTTCCGACGAGTGCCAGAGTTTGACCAGTTCTTCATCTTCTCCCTGCATTCTCCGAACTTTGTTTCTATTTACTCCTCCTTTAAGAACTGTTTCCATCTCATCCGACTACGAGACGTCGAATTTACGACCAGCACCCGGCCCAGAAGAGAACTACACTAATAAAAGGTATTGTACTCCGACTTAAATTGTCAGGTCTGTTACATGTAAATCATTTATCTCTCTCCAATAAAAGATGTTTGTACCTACAAACGTAGTCTCAGTGTCCATTCTGTCCAGCCTCTCATCACCCGTCCTTACCCGCGTCATACGCCGCTCATATGCTATCTGCCTGTCGGAGACCACTTGTTTCTGATTTAGCGGGCTTCGCGGGCTCGCGGGCCTCACAGAATTAATAGGAAGTTGATGTCACGTGATACTGCAAACATGAATGCGTTTTAACATGAATAACTCGAGAATAAGGCCCCTTGGTCTCGTTTGGTTTTCAAAAATGTATCCCTGCAAATGGACCAAGGAACTGAAACTCGGGATTCTTTTGGTTGAAATCATAAGCGAGCTGAAGTAGTCAATCTGGTTGACAAATTTATTATATTGAAAAGAACACTATTAATTCTGATTCCAATTTCGAATAAAATGTTTGAGTGTCGAAAATATCTATCTGATGTTCAAAATGGTACATTGTTTTTAAAATGATCTTTTCTGGGCCATAAGGATACAAAAATGATATCTTTCGACACCTACAAATTTGGGAAGGTATGCGCCTTGATTGCTCTTCCCCTGTAAGAGTTTCGAGTGATGTTTGACAATCTTAGTAATGTGGGGTCGGCGGAGCGACTGCGTCGTAAGGATATTTTAGATAGCCAAAAACGCGGATATGTGGCGCTTTTGTGAGTAAGGACGGAAAGAAGGAAATCTCCAGTAATGCAATGACAGACACGAGATACGGTTGAAAACAAACCTGGATCTTTATTGAGAGAGATTTCTTTTCAAAAACATAATTGGAGGATAAATACCTTCCTCAGTTTGTATAATACAAGTCGAAGAATTCGTAGTCGACGAATCAGGTTTAGAATCTTAGTGCAAATAACAGTCTTTAGTTCAGTAATCTCAGTCTCTAGTCTATCGGCACAGATGTTTTCCACTATTCACTTTCTTCTCTGTTTTAAAATGCAGCTTTTGCAGCTTATTACAATTTCGGGATCACACTAAATTGTTTGATAAAATAGATTTGATTCTCAAGATCGTAAGTCGCACTACACTTTTATCCTTCGGGGTTTTTCCAGATTGCCTTCGGCGCACATCTTTCTTGATGGCACCTTCTCTCAGCCTCTCTGACTTTCTCCCTCTCTCTGAGTTGGATTTTTTTTCAGACCTATTTTCTTTTCTCCTACCCATGTATTTTGTTATTACAAAGTTTAACCTTTCGTTTACATTATCGTGTTCCTGGCAACACCTGCAAGCAATTTGATCTCGCGTCGTCGCCGTTATAACTCGTGTTTCGTCAAGATTTATGTTATTGTATATAAAATTCCGTGGATAATCGAGACACATTAATCGATTGTTTACTGTTGTTAATTTAACACCTTTCTTAGGATGTGTATATTTTTTACACAACTATTTCTTTTATTTATAATTATATATAATCTCTCTCTTTTTTCGTGTTATTTATTAGAAGTTTCCGTAGTGAACGACAAACTCCATCCATCTAAACTTCACATTCCTTTTTCTTTTTAACTCATCTATTCATATAATTAATGGTTCATCATAAGAGAAAATGCGCACTTTACGATTAAATAGTCGCGATTCTCCATAGTAAGAAACCGTTTTGTCTTAAATGGCCAAGGAGCGTATTCAAGTTAGAGTTTCTTTTGGCCGGTTGATGTATTGTTGTGTCTCCCTAATTTCCTGGGGTTCCCCTGCTTATCAGAAGTGTGAAGCGCGTGGGACCAACGGACGAAACTGACAGGCGTTAGGCCTTGTTGCGATAAACGGCACTTGGGGGTAAAGACCAGTGATGAGACTTTTGCGATGATATAGAGAATACGATTTAAATAAACGAATAACATCCTTTATTTACAAGAGAGCTATTTCTTAACAATGAACATACCTGACAATAGATTAGTAGAGGAAAATACCTTCGTTATTTAGATTGTCCCTTTAATTTAGATAATCAGTTTTACTCCTTTCATATTTGCCATTATCATTGGAGAATAGCTGGAGAATATATTGATTAAAATATCGTTTGAAACACCAAATTTTATGGAGTACAAACAGGAGCAAGGGACGATTTAGCAGATGGTTTATCTCCCCGAGCAACACTAATCTTTTCCTTCACACTTTTCCCGAGGAAAGACAGGATGTTTATTCTTGATTGTCTTTCGATGTCGTCTTCTCGTTAATTTTACATGATACTTGCATTTCGTTATAACTTGTTTTATAGGGGACAAAAGTTCATGGATTAGTTGATACGAAGCATTATCGTATTTCTCTCCGTGTCTCTCTCTCTCCCTCCAAATTACTTTCTCCGTCTCTTTTTTTAATGAATCGAAAGTAAAAACAAAAAGGAGATTTGGAGATGAGGAAAGACATACTACATCCAACCCGAATTCCTATTCCTCACAGAAGAAATCAGAGTTGCGAATACTTGGCAAGATTGCCTTTTTGTGTCTTCGATTCCTCTGGGACAAGACGATAGTAGTAATTTTGCGGCAATTCCTGACTTTTTCCGGTTGCTTTGAAACTTTGTATATGGAGCACTGATTGAGCAAGCACATCTGCAGCTTCCGCTGGGCAGATTCACTCCATAAACCTTTATTTATGTGAACCCAGGGTTGTTTTTTGGTCAGTAGATGACGTTACTTTTAATTGTATAAGAATACAAGGTGTCTGAGCAAAACAAGCCCTTCCATAGTTGCCCTCTAGCGGAAAGATCAGTTCGAATTGTTGAAGATGGGAATCAACGATGATAGCACAGACTCCAAGATAAACAATTTCAAGGAATGAAACTCGAGACTCGAACCCCAGTTTTCCAAAGTGGAAAGCCAAAGCGTTTCCATCTGGACAATACTATGGCACCTCGGGGTGTTAGGATTGATCGTATCCATGGACCAAGCTATGATCAAAACTGAGCTCAATCTAGCAGTCCTTTACTTTCTAGTACATTTTTTGTAGACCAAGGTCTGTTGTTCTTGTCCTTGTTAATAATTCCTATAATATAATATGAGTCTGAAGTGTTCACTCGAATGCTTTGAATTCTTTTTGGCTGAGGATAATCGAAGTGAAATCAGTCATGAAATTTTTAGACGAATTTGTTAACTTTAATATGGAACATCTCTACAAATACAATTATTGGATTCAAGAGAAAAGAGATGCACTAAAAATCAAAGATTATTTGGACAGTCTCACTTTGGTATGGAAGTGGCTGGCCTCTGAACTGATGAAGACTTTGATCTTATATGACCATAGTGGGATGCTTATACTTTCTTGAAGGAGATGTAACAAACTCCATGGAATCCACTTTGAGCGATATTCGGCCTCGGCAAGGCACCCGAGTCTGACCTATTCATGGCAGAGATCGATATCGCCCCCAAGGTTGTCTTTAATAGTTCTGTCACTGCCTGGCCACACAAAAGCTATATCAACACGAAATAGAGATCTTTGTCCCTCTTCTGATAGTATCCGATCGTTTTATAGAAGGCTAGAATAACGTATTCGCCTCGAGTGCTCTTCCTTGTCACTAGAACGAAATTTCCAGGAGGTGGTACTATTAGCAAATTTTTACACTAGTAATACGCGATACTCTGAATTTTAGGCGCAAGTGTTTCAGGCCCGCTTGCGAGATAGACTGAACGAACTAGTTATTAGATGGTTGTATATATAGCGAATTTTTCATTAATTTTGCAAAATTTTTTATATATATTACCGTAAAAACCGAAATTAGTTAAAACCCGATTTGCTTAGTTGAAACTAGTTGGATGAAAGCCCGTTCGTGAATACTAGTATTAACTAGTTAATACTACATTTGTTAGAAACTTCTGATTTTCACTAAAACTTCTCTAGTTAACACTCGATATGACTAATGAAAATTAGTATTACCTAAAATTTCTTTTACAAGGATAAGACCAATATCTTCCTAATCGTGCAATCATGCATTAGGGGAAAAATAAAAACCTAGCAACTAAAATCTACAAAAGAAATATATTTATAAACGTAGTAACTGAAATTTACAGAAGAAATATATTTATTATATACATTATTTGTTTCCGCATGGAAAACTGTTATGACATTTTAGAGTTGCAGAGAATTCTTTTCTTCTTGCACAAGCATTTTTTCAAAATGCAACGGCGGTTTCCTAGCTGCCATCGTCAAATAATCGTACCGAAGAGGTACCAATGCATCTGGTACCTCTTCGGGCATCAGGAACTTCTCCCGACAAATGTCAAAAGATGTTTTCATAATCACATTTTAGGCATTCTATAAATAGTAACAAATACATAAAAGATGCAAATCTTACCCGCAATATAATTTATCTACCTTTCCATCATTAGTTCCGATCTTGTGTAGTTCTCCATTTTTTCAGCACAACTCCGATGATATTTTCGAAAATCTGTCTTTGTTCTGTCCATATCCGGGATTGGGATTATGACATTATTTTCTATTTCAACAGGACGATGGATGGCATCGGAGATACGTTTCATTTTCTTGTTCTGTTTAGACAGTTTCGTGCACTACTTTCCGGGCTGATGCGATGTAAATTCCACTAGGACCAGCCTCATATTCTTCTTCAGCAGATGCCTCAGATTCGTTCTGTCGCGCTTTCACCTCCTCGATCTTTCTGGAATTTGTCCTCATCTTCAATCTTTTCGAGAACATCTGATGGCAATACTGAAATCGCGAGTCCTATTCTTGGATCTATCGCAAACATTGCTTGATAGAACAAATTTATTACAGAATAAAAAGCTCGATTTTTCATAATCTAAACAAATCGAAGACATTTAACTAACTACTTTTAACTAGTAAAAACTGTAAATAATTGCAAAAAGGCAATTTTTCCATAAATTCCAGTTTTTCTTAAAAAGTCTTAGTGAATTCTAGTATTGACTAGTTAATACCAGTATACAGGAACCGGATTTGTTCCAACTAGTTTGAAATAGGCAAATCGGTTTTAACTAATTTCGGGTTTTGACAGTAACACTTTTATGAGCGGAATGATCTGTGCAATATATGGTTGCAATAACTATAACTCACAAGGTAGTACATTTGTCAAAGTCATTCCACTCTTTTCCAATAGATTCAGAATTGAAATTAGGCATATTTGAATATTATTCAAGGTTTTTACTGATATATATTTAGATTAAGTAGTCATTAAATATGTGTTTTATTGCTTCTTATTTTAAATTTTACAATATTAATTTTTAATTATACTCATTATTTAATGTGACTTTTTCCATTAAATGGCTTAAAAATCCGTTTCATTTCATCGAAACGTTGTTAAATGACCTAGTTTTTCATTATATGATTATGAAAATTTAACATTAACAGGATGTATAATACATTTTTAATTATATTTACATATGTTTGAATGTTGATTTAATTTTATATAGACACAAAAAATGAGTCATATTCTTCTTCTTCTTCTTCACTTAATAATATGGAGGCTATAGCAAATGAGTCATATTATCCAAGAGAAGTGATTTATAATGCTGTACTAAGGCGGTCGGATGGCCGAGTGATATCGTTGTCGGCATGCTGTGTAGGAGGACCCGGGTTCACATCCCGGGTCTAGTCCCACAGATTTTTTGGGGTGTTAAGCCCGGCCCGGAGATCCCCGTCCTTCATCATCCTCCCCCGTCTACAGGTGTGGGTGCAGTTCTTGGTTGGAACTAGCTCCGCCCCTTATAATCTTACTGATTAGAGAGGAGCGTAAAATATGCAAAAAATGTGTTCTGAAAAAAAAAGTTTTTTAAAATTAAATAAAATATATCATGTAGGATCAAACCGTTTTCGGAATGAAGATTATAATAATCTAGCAAATAAATCACTAGAGTAAATTTAAATTTTAATAGATAATATATTATGAAAATGTTATGGGATTTATATATTAACTTGTAATAAATCTAAATATGTCAAATAATATACTAGATTCAAAAAACGTCATTCTACCAAATCCAAATTTACCATTTCAAAGTTCAAAACCATGAAATCCTCTAAAAGGAAGAATATTAACAGTTGTTAATAAAAAATATGCTAATGATTCCAAATTTTTAATTCCAAATAAAGCTCTTCTTGATTTAAACAATTATTTATTTAAAATATTTCTAATTAATTTTTTAAAAAATTTATTAAAATCAAAACACAAAATAAAAAAATGCATTATTCCAATTAATGCAGCTTAAATAATAGCTTATGCAATGAATGTAAAAATATTTTAATTGATAAATTTATTAATGTAAATATTAACTGTTTTGTGAAAGAGTTTAATGAAAAACATGCAAATGTGATTTTACATAAAAAGCATTTAAAACTAAAAAAATAATGCACCAATGATAATTTATTAATAGAAATATTTATCTAAAATGTGTTACACAGGTACTTATAATAAAACCTTTATAAGTTTATTTTACTTGTAATTAAAATATTTTTAAGAATATGTTTGCAGATAAAATTTAAGTTATAAATCGATATCATGAAATATGTAAATAAACCTATAAATTTACTTGCAAAATTTTATTGTGCTGTATCTATTGATTAATAAATTTTTGGAAAATTTATCATAAAAATTATAAAAGTTATATTTATCCCACAAAAACATAAATGTGAAAAAATGGGCCAAATTCTATTCTACTAATTTGTTTGGCCACCAAAAGAGTAGAAATCGAAAACGGTATCAAGTTCCATTCCAAGCCCAATCCCAAAGTCGAAAAATGAGATTTAAATACTGAAATAAAAATAAAATCTTATATTTTATCCATGAACTGAACGTTTGAAATACAAAACACTCAATGTTTGGCAATTAACTCAATTTCAAATCGAAATCGAAAATAGACTGCATATCGTCCCTCTCACAGGCAAGTAGCCAAAATGCATTTATGACTGATTTTAGCAAAATATTTCTCAGTGATTGCATTTTGTGTATGTATGGTGTGGCCTAATATGGATTTACAGAAATTATTGATAATGTTTTGTGTTGTAGGAGAGTAAACGTAATTTTCTAAATGTGTTAAATAAGAACCATGTTGTAGAAGAACCGTGTTATATGAGGATTTCGACAATTTTCGAATCGTGTTAGAGCGAAACCCTGTTGTAGGAAGCCATGTTATAAGAGGGATACCTATACTTAGCTGTCCCATGACAGAATCCTTCTGAAATATACAATTTCTGACTTGTCGAAAAATCCGAGCGAAATATTATGTAAATTGATAAATTGTAATGCAAATTTAATGAAATGAGAGAATTGATAGATGAAATTAACCGTCTGTTTATCAGCCCAGCAGCAGATTTTAAAGTGGGCTTCCTTTTAGGGAGAAGGAATTGAACTGAAAATGTATAATGTCCGAGACTTTCACCAACAGAATTTAGAGCAGCAAGTCTCTTGATGAAAGAAAAACAAGAAAAGAAACAAGAGAGACAAATAAAGAAAACAACCCACCAATTATTTTATTGATTGGTTGTCTCTTTTCTTCTTGAATTAGACAACACATATGAACGAATAGTACTTGCATCATCAAATACGGTTCAAAAGCTATTTATCCATGCCCGGATGCACGGGGAGGACGAGGAATATGTTTCATTTACTTTGAATATTTTTCAACAGATGACGCCACATTCCATTCTGGAAGAATACTATGTTGCGGGACGAAACAAACCCTTCCACAGGTTGTCCAT
Organism: Olivierus martensii; assembly: GCA_000484575.1. NCBI lineage: Eukaryota > Metazoa > Arthropoda > Arachnida > Scorpiones > Buthidae > Olivierus > Olivierus martensii. Next base: position 40,721 of record AYEL01065234.1, on the reverse strand, counting down.
CCCTGCGGAGGGGTCAGCCGGATTGTGAAGGACGGGGATCGACGGGCTGGGCCCGGATCCATGATAAATATTTTCAAGGGGTGGGACTCGAGTCTCAAACTCGGGAATTCGACCGTTCATTGGGTATTCAAGTCCAAGGTTTGTGTATCTGATAATGTGAATTGCAAAGTGTGGTCTCTTCAACACCAGCTTATGGTGGCTATGATTACACGGTCTCCAGGGAATTCTACAGTTGCTTCTTATGTAGAATGGAGGGTCACCGGACTGGCTGCGTGGAAACGCTGCGGCTTTCCACTCTGGAAGACCCGGGTTCGAGTCTCGGGTCCCAACCCTTGAAAATATTTATAATGGGGTCCGGGCCCGGCCCATCGATGCCCGTTTTCCGAATCCGGCTGACCCCTCCGCAGGGATGCGCAGCCTGTGGAAAGGCTTGTTTCGCCCCGCCACATAGTATTCTAACAGAATGGAGTGTGGCGTCATCTGTTGACAAAAGAAATGTAGCGTGGAAGAGGATCTTAGAATACCCATTCATCATGTTCGTAATCTTAGAACACATCTCTTGAATTCTTTTCAGGAAGGATTTTGATATGGGTCGTTGGGTCTGCCATCCCAATGACTCTTACCAAGATCCCAAAGATTTCGCAGGTGAAACCCATATCAAGATCCCAAGATTCCTCCGGTGAAAGATGGCCATCCGATGGATGAGCTATTTTTCACCGGATGGCAGACTTCAACAAATGGCTGGGAATCCTTTGTTGGCCACTGAAATTCTCTGTAGCTTAATATCAGTGGGATAAAAAGCGTATTAAATCATACAGAAAGAAGCCTGTAAAAATTTTCTTTGAGAATGAGGCCCTCGAGTTGAATCCTTTTTAATCGGGCTGAAACCAACGTTAGACAGCCTTTGGCAAGGCCTTTTTTCGGTTCGCCATTTAGTTAACAATTGACGTCATTTGACAACAAAGAAAAAATATTTTTATTATATTTACAAGTAAAATAAATTTTTTTAATTATATTTCATTTAATATAAAAATTGAAATTACAAATATAAAACTAAAGTAAAATTTACAATAATTTTACAATATTTTTTATCTTTTAATATTTAAAATATTCTGCCTAATAAATTTGGAAAATATTTTTTCTTGTTAGATAGCATGTTAAATTTTTTTGAAGTGGTCGACCATCTTCCAATAGAAATAGCCTTTCATAAATTTACAATGATTGAAACATAAACATGAATATTTTTTGTGGTTCGAAAGGTTGAATGCTATCTCATTGTCAGTACGAAGGAATTATCGTGATATATATGTCACCGACAATCTATGAAAAACAGGCATTGTATAGAATGTCTAGGCCAGTGGTTCTCAAATTTTTTTTCCCCGGGCCGCATACATTTGTTTGCTACATTAAGCGGGCCGCAACGTGCTATATTAGTAGTCGGCAATCGGTTGGTGTCACGTGAAAAAAGTCTGACTTCTAAAAAATCGCTACAAAAAACTTTTGACTTCTCAATTCATGAATGCCATAAGTCAGTATTTTAAAACTGACCTATAACCTGTAAAAGTTTATAAGTGCATCAGGAAGGACCTAGTAAATTAGGAAAACTAATTTTTCCAGATTTAAAAAGAAATTTTTATAACAGAATTTTTATTTTTATTTTTTGCATGTGGGAGAAGAATTTCGCGCTTTCATTAAATTCATGACTGTGCCTCCGTGCCGCATGTAATAGCTTGGCGGGCCGCAGGTTTAGAATGGCGGTAGGCAGTATATAGAATGCCTGGCGTTTTGGGGCAAAGTATTAAACGATTAATATTACATATACTTTCCCTAGACATGATATAGTATGACAAATGCTATTTAAGCAAAGTATAAAATACCAGTTAGTAGATGTTATGGGCGCGACAGAAGACGGTTTTTACCGACTTGGAACTTCTGAAGGAATTTTAAAACAACTGTTCTTTGGGCATAAAATCACTTTATGCCCAAAGAATTTACTCAGAATTAGACATTCCTGACCGCGAAATACATTTCCGTTCAGCTGTTATTGCTTAGTACCCAGGAAGCAGCTAAGGATTCATGAAGTGAATAAGACTAAGTGCCAAAACATGAAGTGCTTTTGTGTGAAAAAAGCAATGAAGTGCAATTCAAAATGCATTCAAGCCTTCCCTATTGCAACAAGTAGGTTAATTTTTTCTGTTATTTTTAGTAAGAAATTTCTGTATTTTATTTGATATTTTTATATATGTATTTTTAATTAAGAGCTTTTCAGGATTCTCTTTTCAAGTTTTACTTTTTAATGAAAAAGACAATTAAATGCAATTTAAAATAAAATTCTTTCCTCCCTTGTTGCAACAAATAAGTTTATTTTGTCTCCTTTTCCTCAATAAGAAAGTCCTGTAATTTATTTTGAATTTTTCTTTTTCTTATACGTCTTTGCAATAAAACCCTTTTCATGACTCTTTTAATACTTTGCCTAGAAAGCATTTGTCAGTCTATATAATGCCTAGATATTTAGATACAATTCCTAGGGAAAGTATATGTAATATTAATCATTTCATACTTTGCCCCAAAACGCCAGGCATTCTATATATTCTGTACAATGCCTGCTTTTCATACATTGCCGGTAACATATATATGTGATGACGTCGATTCTTCCAACATTTATTGATTGATATATACAGTGAATTCCGCTTAATTGGGGAGGATTATTAAGAAGTGTTTAAAAGTAATATATATATACAGTGGATTCTATACAGTGGATTTCGCTTAATTGGGACACCGGTTAATTGGGACAGCCGTGTAATTGGACCAAATCTCAAAGAACGGAAACCAAACTAATAAACTAATTGGGACAGTAGCAGAAGGGGAATTTTCAATTTTTGATATATTTTATAGATTTTTCGAAAGTATGGCAACATTACGTACATTAATACTTACTGTGTGCTTTCTTAAATAACCGGTACATTTTATTTGTACCGGTAATTTTTCAGGTTCATTTTTCTTCATTGTGTTAGTCTATATTATCTTGTTTCTACAAGACAAGATAATACAGACTACGGGTCGTTTTTTCGGGTCCTATTAATACACATCGTCGACACATTGTCGCCGCACTAATATAGACATCCATTCTTTAGAAAAATTATAAGTAAATATCATCGTTGATAAATAATACATAACAATACTGTATTCGGCAGCACTAGAGTGATGAGAATCAGTTATCTGCGGTAGTGAGTGGCAAGTGTGCGTCCACTTCAGAGTTATCGTTACTATACCTAGCGATATTCACTTACAGTGTCATATTTAAAATTTTTAAATCTTGGCCAAGATGTCAAGAAAGGATTTTACACTTTCGAATAAAATTGCTTTGCTTTTTAAATCTTTGCCAAGATGCCAAGAAAGGATTTTACACTTTCAAGAAAAACTAATCTTTGCCAAGATGCCAAGAAATGATTTTACACTTTCAAATAAAATTTCATTGCTGATATCTAGCGATATTCATTTACAGTGTTGATTTTATTTAAAATTTTTAAATATTGCCAAGATGTCAAGAAAGGATTTTACACTTTCAAGTAAAATTGCTTTTCTAGATAGAATTAAAAGCTAGCCATTTAACACAAGCCATCGTAGACTGGCTGAGCCAAAATATACCATAGCGCGTCTCCTACAAGAAAGTCAACTGCGTGAGTAGTGGGCATTACAGAAAGAAATTACGGGAACATTCAAAAGAAAGTGTGATGGAAAGGATCCAGAAATCGAAGTAGTATTAGATCAATGGTTTTCTATAGTCGGCCGGATTGGCCGAGTGGAAACGCTTCGGCTTTCCACTCTGGAGAACCTGGGTTCCTGTCTCGGGTCCCGGGTCCCGGGTCCCACCCCTTGAAAATATTTATCATGGGGTCCGGGCCTGGCCCGTCGATCCCCATCCTCCACAATCCGGATGACCCCTCCACAGGGGTGGGCAGCCTGTGGAAGGGCTTGTTTCGCTCCGCCACATAGTATTCTAACAGAATGAAGTGTGGCGTCATCTGTTGACCAAAAAATGGCTTTCTACAGTTAGCGGGCGACGCGTGAATATCATCGGCCCACTGTTGAAGACGAAGTCAGAGGAGTTCGGTAAAAAACTAATAATTAGGTACGTATTTTAATAAAGCATTAAAATAGGTACCTAATTATTATTTTTACCTATTATTTATTTACCTACGAATTATATATATTTTTAGAATTTATTATTAGTTCGTTTAATTGGGGCAGCCGCTTAATTGGGCCAAACGACTTAGTCCCAACGTGTCCCAATTAAGCGGAATCCAGTGTATTAATAAAAACATCAGAGAGAAAAGTAAAAATTTATTCCATTTCATAATGCAAAGAATATCTTACCCCCTAATGAAAGACTCCTGAGTTCATTGGTGAAGGTTCCATGAGGGGTAAAAGACCCGTTCTAGAGTAATGGGGCTCAAAATTCGGGACTCGAAATCACGTCTGTTTATGGTTTTCTGCAAAATTTTTATAAATACTCTGATATTTTACTCGATTTTAGACGTATCTTATCATTCGGAATCGAATGCAGTCAACCTAAATAATTTAGGATTTATCTTTACTAAGTTAAGTAATTTTTTTCGCTTACGACGATATATCCGTTCCGAAGCTTGAGAGAATTCTCAAATATTTAAATTTTTTATTAATTTGTGTGTAAAACATCCTATTAATCAAGGTTGCAGAGTCGGAGTAGTTGGGAATCGGGGAGTCGAAGGTTTTTGTGTGGAGTCAGAGTCGGATTAGGAATTTTAAAAGCTACTTTATAGTCCGACTCCAGCATGGAATTCGCTGTGCGGAACTCGTGGAGTTCTGTTCGGTTCGCCACGTTTGATTGGCGTTAGCGCTGGACTATGAACTGCCAGCGTCTTTAGCTGACTTTCGACGCTGAATTCCCATCATTCAAAGTACCGAGATTGCGCAGTGTTGTTTTCATTTATAAAATCCCATAACGAAAAGTTATGCTTCTATTTTGCTTCTTCGAAAATTAAAGAAAAAAACAATTTATGCCTTTGATGGCAGTAAAAACTTTACCGAATATTTTGCTAGCAATGCCTCTGCAGTGCCATGGCAAATGATATTAATGGAAATTGATTCCTTGTATATTTATATATATTTTTTAAAATGTATGAAATTAAAAAAAAATTAAGTTTTAAAATCAAGTGTTTTTGTTACTTAGTATTAAATTAATTTTCAGCCATTAAAAATTCTTTTTAAAAATGAATAAACTTTATTAATAATTTATGAAATTATTTACACAAGCTTTTGTAAAGCACGAATAAAAACTTTTAATTAAAGATTCCAAAAACAGTATGGCTTAGTCCTATCTTCAGTGACTACAAATCAAAAAGAATAATACAGATCTATTAATTTAAATTCTATAAATTCAAATTTAAGATCAAAAAATTTGGGGATGTGCTTTAATAGCTTCAATAAATTTCTCTATATCGCAATCAAACATTTAAATTCTCTCCATGTTTGTTCTTCGCAGAGGATTAAAGTATAACGAAACTCAACTTCCAACTCGAAAGTACAAATTTCAACTCTCGACGGAGGCCAGCGTTGATGCTAGCGCTGGCATTGACGCCGATTGGAGTTTGACTATAAACCATGACGCTAGCTTGAAACTCCAACGCCGGCTAGCGACCTTATAACTTCACGCTGAAGTCGACTATAAACCAGCCTTAAACTGACCGGAGTAGGGAGTAGGAGTCAGACCTTACAAATTTTAGGGAGTCGGAGTCGGATTTTTTGAAAAGATGGAGTCGGAGTCGGAGTCTGAGTAAGAGCATTTGCCATCAGACTCTGCAACCCTGCTATTAATTACGAATTCTCAAATATTTAAATTTTTTATTGTTTGTATGTAAAAAATCCTTAATTATATTACATTCGATTCATTTTTCCATGAATAATAATAAATCAAATATAGAACTTTGAAGATCATCTTTGTCGGAGAGTCGAAACGGTTAAATAAGAAAAATATATATCCTTCGTTAAACTTCAAGAAAATGTATATAGAATGCCAAATCGTTAAAAGTGTTATCCAAGTGATTTTACTTTTTCTAATAAGATATTGTGGATTTTAAGCTTTATTTTAAATCAAAAAAACTTTAAGTAATCAGCTAAGTATTTCAGCTTTATTTTAAATCAAATTACAGAGTACAGTACTCCACAAATAAAAACAGTTTTCTTTCAAACAAATCTGAATTCTACACAACATGTAGTTTATTTTTCACATTTCATTGGTTCATAGAGTTTACGTCATGGATTGTCTTAATGTATTGTCTAGTTAACAGCTAGGATCTTTTCTTTATCTCCATAGAATAGCCCAAAGTTTTTCGATAGTTAAATAACTTATTTAACTTGTGAAGTTCTTAGTTTTTTGTAATTAATTATTACATATAGTATGAAATCTTAGCAATTCATGATGCATAAGTCTGTGAACCAATGAAATGTGAAAAATAAACATGTGTTGTATAGACTTGAGATTTATTTCAAAGAAAACTGCTTTTACTTGTGTAGTACTATATTCTGTTATTTGATTTAAAATAAAGCTGAAATAGTTTAAATCCAAAATATCTTCTTAGGAAAAGTAAAATCATTTGGATAATGCTTTTAACGATTTGGCATTCTATATATATTTTACTTGAAGTTTAAGATATTAAGGATATATACTGTTCGTATTTAATACTTTCGACTGTCCCACAAAGATGATCTTCAAAGATCTACATTTGATTTATTATTATTCAGTGTGGAAAAGTGGATGAATGTAATATAATTAGTAGCATGTTTTTCACACAAAACAATAAAAAATTTAAATATTTGAGAATTCTACCAAGCTTCGGCATGGATATAAGCGAAAAAATTACGTAATTTAATAAAGGTAAGTCGTAACTTATTTAAATTGATTGCATTCGATTCGGAATGATATAGCATTTGCATATTTATTTAAACCTTTTGCAAATTTATTTAACCGATTTGAAAATATATTTAACGCATTTGCAAATACATTTAAACCTTTGCAAATATATTTAAACCTTTTACAAATATATTTAAACCTTTTGCAAATTTATTTAAACTTCATGCAAAACAGTTGATGGAAAAGCAACGCCTTATAATGCATGAGTCTGTTCGTTTGTTTCCCATTGCGACTTTGGGTAGAAAATTAAAACGCCTTATATATATATAGAACATGAGTGGCTTCAATCAATCAGTCACTATAAACTGGAAAAAACTCATTTTTATAGATGAAAGCGGATTTAATCTTCACATCAGACGATCTCAAGCTCGCTCGAAGAATGGTACTAGGTCAGTGATTACTGTCCCCACTGTCAGAGGACGGAATATCACACTTATTGTTGCACTGAATAATCAAGGAATTGTTCACTCAAAAATTATATCTTCCAGAACCACAACTGCAGAACTCTTCTGTGAGTTTGTCAGGGAACTCGAAACGAAACTCCAAGACTCAGAAGATGGTGTGTTGATCATGGACAATGCTCAGATTCACCGGTCACATGCAGTAGGGATTCTTAGTTTATAGTTTGGATTCTTCCCAAATGAGTATTAAATTTTTGCCACCTTATTCTCCAATGCTCAATTCAGTTGAGAAAGTTTTTTCTAAAATTAAAATTAAAGCTAAGAAAATAATAAGCCGTCGGGAAGAACATCAGTTACCGGAAGTTATCGGATTTAATTTATCTAGTATTACTTCCCAGGATTGTGCCAATTATGATATTGACCTGTTTCTTTTATTACCAGCTGCAGCTACTAGCCTACCACTGCATTAAATTTAATGTATATAATATAATATATATTTTTCTATCTAAATTTGTATTAATTTGAAAATAAATTTTATTTTCATATATTCTATCGATATTATACTCGTTTATTCACTCTTCTTTCTCACCATTTTTTTAAACTGTTCGTAGCCGAAAGTTTGAATGTATTGCAAAAGGTTTAAATACATTTGCAAAAGGTTTAAATATATTTGCTAAACGTTTAAATGTATTCGCAAAAGGATTAAATCAAATTGCACAATATTTGCAAAAGGATTAAATCAATTTGTAAAAGGTTGAAATAAATTTTCTAATGCTATACGTCTAAAATCGTTTAAAATATCCGATTATTTATAAAATTTTTGCAGAAAATCATAAAGAGACGTGATTTTGAGTCCCAACCAGAATGCGAGCTCTATAACTTGAAAACGGGGCTTTTGTCCCTCATAGAACCTTCACGAATGAACTCAGGAGTCTTTAATTAAGGGTAAGATAAACAGAAGATCGAAATTCCTCTGGGATTTTTAATACTGTCATACTCCCTGTCTGCATAGAACCTAATTTACACCATTTTTTCAAATGCCAACTGACCTCCATCGAAAACAAGTAAGTTAAGCTTCCTGTTCGAAACTTAGAGATCAGATGCAGCATCTCTCAAAGATTGCACTGTATCTTCATCTCACAAGGAGAGGGCCAGACGTTGTCATCACCGATTTTCTTCAAACTTGGTACATTAGTAGAGGATCATAGACACAATAAATCTTAAAGTAGTAAAGTGCAACTCTCAAGCATTCACACAAAAATTGCATTTAAAGTTTTCTTAACAACTTATATATCAATAATTTTAGCACTAATGATATGCTTCGAGATGGAGTAGTGATTAGCCTAGGCATTTTTAGGCTAGTTGGGGTTCGAAGCTCAGTAGAATCGAATGGGGAAAACTGCGAATAAGCAAAGTGCGAATGCTGAAAAGCTGTACAAGACAAGTCGGACGTGAATAAGCGAATCTGCAAATGTTGAGGCCCTACTGTATAAAAGTTATTTAATATTTATTGTTATATTATTTACTGAAGTAGTTCAATTGTACCTGAAAAATTCCTTGACGATTCACTCTATATATAGGCCCTACAATATATAATTTCTTATATTCATTTATCTATTGTATAGTGAAATAATAATAAATTACAAGCATAAAAAATTTTATTATATAAATTTATTATTCATTGCATTCTTTTGAAAGAGTGCATGTTGCAGGATGATACTTATCATACAAACATATAAAACATAAATTAAACGGCATTTACTACAGCATATGAAAGAAATATTACATGTGCAAGGTGCTTTTAACTTTTCAGATGGAAAACAAACTTCATTAATATTAAAAAAATGTTCCGTTCGTCACAAAGTCGCGAAGCGAACCATGCATACTTTACATCTCGAAAAAGATCGGTGCTGATACTTGATGATGTGCAATAGAATGGGTTTTAATTATATCTTCCCGAGTTGCTATTTTGCGTTTGTTTTGAATTAAGTACGAACAATGTTGGAGTTTTTTAATTAAATTTTTAATTTGTCGATGGAAATATACGTCACAAGATTGACAGATAGCGGTACTTTTGGTGGAATAATCTTGACTGTACACATTGACTGTACACATTTTCATCGTCATAAAATATTTCATCATATATCATCCGGTTCGTTTGGCCTCCCCAGGAATATATTAAAAGCAAAAATTTCTCGTTTTTTACATATGGTTTTAGAACTTTCCGCAAAAATGACGTATAAAGCTGTGTAGTAAGTTTTCCTGATTTTGAGCTTGTCACAATAACATTCGAAAATTTATCCATTAATTTATTTATAGGTTTTTGCACCCGTGGGCCAAACGATTCCGTTGATAGTTGCAGACACAAGAACATATGTGGTAACAGTTCTCCGGACATCGTGATAGCTTATTGCAGTGTATATGAATGAGTCGCTTTATTCATGTCTCGCATTTGGACTAATATACTTTTGGAGCCTTTTCCAGCAATAGTTCTATCATATGTAGACGGATACTAGCATCCCATCTGATCAGTATTGATGATAAATTTATTTTCAAAATTTCCTGAAATCGCTTTTATTTGCGTACAAAATTTTTCAACTGTCTCTAATATCCCGCATAACGTTGCTATTTCTCTATGGCTGACATATTTTTTAATTTTTCTCTGCCGAATGTCATGTTTTTTCTTGAATAGTTTTACCCATGTATTCGATGCTTTAAAGATAAAATTAGGTGATTGAAAATGTCTAGCAGCACTCAAAGCCCACTCCTGCAAATTTCTTGTAGTCACCTGAAATCCATCACCATTTTTAATATCCAATGATCCTTAAGTAATTCGCTCATAAGATAAAATATTTTAAATATAGATATAACATTTTACCTGCAGAAATTCAGCTCGAGGTTCTATGAAACGATCATACGTCCACGAATCGATAATAGCATATTTGTCGATTGATGTTCCTCCATTTATGATGTCCTGCTCCCATCGTTTTAAGTCCCTTTTTCTTTTTAAACTTCTTGATCCTCTTTTTTGAAGTGTCTCTAGATTCCACTTAGGATGTTCTTTTGCCAATTTCAACACTTTAATATTTGTTTCTATTGGAATATATTCTATGATTTTTATTTTCTTTGGTGTTAGTTGATAATGATCAGAGTCAAATAAATCACCTTCCACACTTTAGAATAAATTATCTTTGTCTTCTTCGTGAGAGAGAATAAGTTCTTCATCATCTGTTAATATTTTTTCTTCTAACATTTCGACAATGCAATGATATATCACTTCTCCAATTACTTTTCCTTCTGATGAAATCATTGATGATTTTTTCTGTGTGATGAGATCATTCTCTAATAGAAGATATTCACAAAACGAAAATCTTCACAATCTTTCAAACGCATTTTTGCCAGTTCACTATGGAGTGGATCTTCAAGGAATTCTTTAGGTGAAGCTGAACTACTAGGATTTTGCTCCATTTTTGTAATTAATAGAAATTTCTCAAACTTGTTCTAACGGTGTCTTTAATCTCGTTCCGAGGTTCCACAATATGCACGAAATTAATGGTAAATAGTATAATATTAAATATTAAATAATTTATAGAAATATAAAAAAAACAGTAAGACATAGAAAGAAAAAAAAATTTCCGAGCCTCGCACCACGATCCAACTAGCCTACAGAAACACACGCTAACTACTATACCATCTCGAAGTATAGCAAATGTTAAATTATTGATATAAAAGTTATTAAGAAAACTTTAAATATTTTTTTTTGCATGAATGCTTGACAGTTGCACTTTACTACTTTAAGATTTTGTTGTGTTTATGATCCTCTACTAATATACCAAGTTTGAAGAAAATAGGTGATGACAACGTCTGGTCCTCTCCTTTTCAGTTAATAGTTTGTGTGACTTTCTTTTCTTATTATGTGTAGGCATCTTACAACAATTAATGAAAGTCGTTATCAACTAAAAGAACGCCATACTAGTAAGACGAACTGATTTCGCGTTGAATCTTGACAATCAGAGCCCACGCTCTCGTTTTTAACTGAAATCAAACACACAGAATTTTATCGACTTTTGTGGTTACATCGAATTTTTTCCACTTTTACGAATTGATATAAGAAAATAAAAATATCAGAGAGAAAAAGAAAAGTTTATTCCATTTCAAAAAAGCAAAGAACATGGCAGCCAACAACTCGGGTTTCCAACTGAACAAATTCAATCATGCTTGAAAGTGAGTAGTCATTTTAAGTCAAAGTAATTTTTATTAATTATTAACTTAATGTTATCATTAGTAATTTCATTACATAATTACATAATGATAATTAATAATTACAGTGCCATAAGGTTAAATTCGCCCTTAGGTACTTTTCAATTTTTATAAAAATATAAAAATTGAAAAGTACCTAAGGGCCGCTTCATCCTGAAGATTATCCGGCCCGCGGTAGAAAATAATTGCCCATCCCTGACCTAGATAATGGACAAAGGGAAGTATATATATAGGCGCCACAACAAGAAATCTTGAAGATAGGCTGTTAGAACATATGAGAGACATTAAGAAAGGAAACCTTACTACTGCTTTAGCCAAAAAGGTATATGGGAGTAATTTAAAAGTGGACTGGGAGAACACTAAAGTAATTAAACAAATTTTCAATGTAAAAGAGTTAAGGGTTGCAGAAGATTTGCAAATTTTTAATGGAAGCACTCAAGGCAGAGTTATAAATGATAGCCAAACGGACACTGTCTCTAATGCCTTGAAGCATGCTTTAAGGGGTCTTGCGTCTAATAATGATGTTAACTAATTAAATTAAATTTGTGATGAATGTTTTAATGTTTATTTAAATATTATTATATTTAATTGTTTACGTATTTAGGCTTAATTTTTACATTGGCCAAGGTTCCTAATTGTAATTATAAAATATTTTATTATCTGTTTAAAGTTTTTATTTAAATTATTTTTGAGAAGAGTTAAAAATATTTTTAAATCCTGGTGTATGTTTAATTTAAAAATATGTTCTTTGTTCTAGAATAGAACATTTATGCTTAGCCATAATTTGTTGTTCTTTTTAATACTGTAAGAGCTGATAATGGCATTAGTTTGCTGAAAATGTTTCTCATAAATAAAATGTTGTGTGTTTTAGGACTGCTTATTTAGTGTTGTATTGTCTTTAGTAATAATTATACTCCGGTAAAAGCAGTATAGAAGAAACTTCTGTAATATTAATATAATTGAACATAGAGCTATCTAATTATTATATGTTGCATGGATTATTGCCAAAATATTTTCAATATGCTTTTGTAGAAAAATATGATTTTGCTGTTCTTCCAAATTTAGAACCTAGTGTTGCACTGTTAGACAGACCTGAGTATTTATCATTTGAATTTAGTAGTTTTGGAAAATTTATTATATCAGAATTATGTTTAATAGCATTTTATTAATCTTTAGATAACTAAAACTTTATTATTGTAAATTTTTTGATGAAATTGGTTTTTGGTCAGTTATTTAAACTATTCCCTTTGATTTCAATAGGTTTATCTATTTATTTATAAAGTTGAAAAATTTAATTTAAATAATCTATACATATTATAAATCTGAAATGCCTGAGCGCACGTGTACATTTATAACACGAGAACGGCTGAATGGATTTTTATGAAACAACTTTTGTCCGTTAGGGGATTTAGGCAGGGAGGCCTTAAGATAGGTATTGATTATTAGAAATTTGTTTTTTTAATTATAATTGGCGTAAATTACTAGATAAAGATCAAAGATGGAAGATCAACGTTATTTGAACCACCTCATTGGGTTACAGTGACCACGTGACATGTTAGCTGACCGATATCATTAGATTACTAAGATCGTCTGCTTAGTAACTGAGCAGTCTCATTGGATCATAATGGACATGTGATTCTTGAACGTGACCATTATAACCCAATGAGACTGCTTTTAATGGCGGATATCGAGTATTGAACTGTATATTATTTCGTTAAATTATTGAACTTAAGCTTTCATATTAAAAGGTTTTTAAGGTATTTTTTAAATATTTTTCTAATTTTCTATTGATTATAGCTTACATTACTTTATTTAGCCTAATATACTTAAGTTAAACTTTGATTAGGCTTAGTGACCACGTGGTACTTATGTTAAACTTTGGTTAGGCTTAACGACCACGTATTATTCGCAGATATGATTATTAGAGATATCTAATCTATATTATATTATATATAATATATATAAATCTAAATACCTGTGCCTGTATGTTCAATTATAAGGCAAGATAACGGGCATTAGGAAATTCAGCCTAAGATTGTCACTATCATTACCACGTGTAGAGAAACGAACCGTCATTGCCATAGCAACGCAACAATTTGACTTACAATAATACAATTTTATAAAAATTATTGAATTATTTATGCTGCTACTGATTTATTATTTAATCTATTACCTTTTTTTAATCAATGATTATTTTATTTCGTGATTTTCATTATTGTAAGTTTTTATTAAGTAGAATAATCTGCATTTGAGATTAATTCACGTATTTTTCGATGCTCTTGGTTCGAGACTATAACTGTTATTTCTAATGCCCCTTAAGATTGTCACTATCATTACCACGTGTAGAGAAACGAAACCGTCATTGCCATAGCAACGCAACAATTTAACTTACAACAACAGAATTTTATAAAAATTATCGAATTATTTATGCTACTACTGATTTATTATTTAATCTATCATCTTTTTCAATCACTGATTATTTTATTTTTTCATGTAAGTTTTTATTATGAAGAAGAATCTGTATTTGAGACTAATTCACGTATTTCTTGATATTCTTGGTTCGAGATTATAACTGTTGTTTCACGTGTTTTGATATAACGTTTTTGTATATCGTACAGTTGTATAAATTTCATAATGCTACGAAAAAGAAAGAACACTTTAGGTGAATTAACTCCCGGTGCTAAACGAATGCGTTTAACTCGGGAAAATGAAACATTAGAAGATCGAGCAAATCGACAGAATTCTAATAGAGAAAGAAAGATAAAGAAGTGAACATTCGAAAAGACACATATTTCAAATAGAAAACGTATCTGTACGGGAAAGATTTTCAGAATACATTGAAGAAAATCCTGACGATCATCTAAAAGGTTATAATTTAAGAGAAAGAGAAACTTAAGTAACACACCATGAATTGCCCGAACAATGCCGGGCACGGGTATGCTAGTAATATATATATATATATATTTAAATTTTAATTTGTTATTAAATATATTTTTTTTTTTTTTAGGCAAGATGTGATGCTTCTTCCTTTGAAAGTGTCAGATGTACATTTCCAGTTGATAATGGAATATGGTATTATGAAGTTATGATTGTAACTCCAGGTGTAATGCAAATTGGATGGGCTACAAAAGATAGTAAATTTTTAAATCATGTAAGTCAATGTAATTTTTCAATAATTTAAATCAGTGTGATTCAAAGTGAATCTGTTCCATTTAAATATTTGAAACAAAGTTAAAAATTCTGTAATTTACATACATATGTATTATTATGATATCTTTCAGCTAGATTTGGTACTAACTTTCCCTAAATAAAGGCATTTTGCAATTATTTTGGTTGACATTTCACATCAAATTCTTTTAAAATTGATGGATAACAAGTTATTTCTTTTTATTTATCCTAAATAAATGATTTCTTCAAAATTAGATTTGTATTACTGCAAAGTAATACAAATCTAATTTTGCAGTTGCAGGTTAGAACGGATGCAATACTATTAATTCTAAATAAGCCTAATGGTCTAGCGACTCTGCAAATTCCAGAGTTTGGCCTGAGCTCTAGTCTTTAATTAAGTTCTAACTTAAAACTAATTAATTACAAAACAATTTAACAACAACGTAACGTCTAACTGATGAAATGAAACCGAAACTCGGAACTTAAACTAAAAGTACCGATTAAGTGTTAGACTAGAACAAACAAACAACGATGTTAGAACTTACACTAATAAATTGAAGAAATTCTCACACAAGTTAAATGACAAAAAAATATAAATTTATTAGATTCAAAACACTTACAAAAGTGTTAATAAATGCTTTATTGAAACTATAATAAAGCAACAATCAATTAATCAACAAAACTGGTTTAATCCAACTCAAATATCAACAGTCAATTATTCACAAAAAAGAGAACCTTAAATACTACTTAAATTCTACTACCTCCACCTCCGATACAAACTTCAAACAATTGTCGATCTTTACAAGAAACTCAAATGTCACTTTTGCCAATTTTACGCCAAGACAACACCTCGTCGTTTCGTTGAGTTTGTTGGCTTTTTATATCCGAGTGACGTACAGTCCCATGTAGCTTCATTTACATACTTATACATAACAAGTTTAAAGTTATTAGCTTACAGAATAATTCATTCATGTCATCCTCTTTGCGAATAATTTCTATACCGAACAAAACTTCGATACGGATCATTCTTACATTCGCATATCGGACCAGTGGTAAAATTAGTTAGATAAGATGACGTCATTACCCGGGACAGCTCTTACAGAGAACGGGTTCTGATTCCATATCACATGATTGCTAAAGATGGAGATGGAGAACGTGGGAAGTAAGTTAACTTTTAAACTAAAATATAATACGTTAGATTATAAGAAAATAACACTAAATAATAAAGTGCATAACAAAATAAAAATAGGATGGGTCAACGTTAACTTCCTCACATTATCATTTTTAATCAAAGAAGATAGTTTTTGAAGCCTCTTTTAATTTATAAAATGAAATGACCAACATGCTTGAGATCAAGTTATTAACTTTGAACAATATTTGTAGTCACTAGTTTTATATCCTTAATCTACTAATTAGTTGTTTAGAATTATTTGTAATATAAATTTACTGATATTTTAAACAAAAAAATTATAATCTTAAATCTTATACAAATAAGGGAATAGTTGTTAAACAAGTATAATCATCAGCTGACTATTTTCAGTCAGTAATCTAAGACTCCAATTTCACTATCATTTGTCAAGAGTGTATTGATTGTTATGCTTCTGTGATTAGTTCTGTGGTTCTTTGCCAAAAGCTGGATATGTCTTGATTTGTTCTTTTGTAGTTGCCAAAAGTTGATGTGTGTAAAGAGAATGTTTGGCATTGGAAAACATATTTGCAAAATCTGATGCAGTAAATAGTTGAAAATTCTTCTGCCAAAACTTGACAAATATACATATCACCTTTTACCAGAAAGATTTTTTATATGCTCTGTGGATCAAGTTTTGGGAACTTTTTCCTATTGGAGCTATGGAGTTATAAGCTGTCTTCAATCTGTTCATTATAAATTATAATGATGATAATGAGTCTATTTTAAAGATCTGAATCACTTAAATAACTCGGCAAGTTTCTGTATATGTAAATATATTTAAAGAATTGGGATATAAATTTAAAATCCTAGTTTTGATACTTGTAAGACGTGACAGTTTGGAAAATGTAAAAAAGGCTGCAAAATGTGAAGATACTTGTGCGAAGGCGATAGAAGAGGAGAATAAACATCTTGAGCTTGCAGATATTGCATACAAGGAGAAAAAGAAACACATAGTGTTCTCAAAAAAAAAATAATAATGGCATGATTAATGTTTTAGTGTTTGATTTGCAACAAAACCTGCCAACACCTAACTTATCCACAAAAGGTAGTTGTGGACATATAACCTCACTATTAGAAACTGTACTGATAATGCTACTACATGTTTCATGTGTCATGAGGGACTATTAGATCAGGGAGTGTAGACCAAATAGCATCATGCCTAATTAAATATCTCAAAAACTTTCTGGATATGATTAAAAAAGTCATTCTCTAGTCTGACTTTTCCTGGACAAAACAAAAATAACATTATTGCAGGTGCTCTCTCTTTTTGTTCACAAATTACCTAACATTGCTGTGATTGAACATAAATTCCTGGAAGTCGGTCATACTAGAATGGAATGCTATGCCAACACTGCAAAAATTGAGTGTGCCAAGAAATTCTTCAAAATCAAAATCAGGATCCCACACCACTTTGTTAGAACTGTGCCTGGCAAGAAGAATTTTTAGGTTGTTGAAATACAAAGGCAGGACTTTCTAGCATATTCATTGTTTTTCCAAAGCATCTCTGTGAAGTGAAACAAAACTGTTGCTGGAGAAAACAGTAGGTGGCATGACATTAGAGTTCTTAGATTTGGTAAAGAACTGGGAATCATAAAAGTAGACTAGCTGCACGATGAACTTGATGTATATTGTCAAATTTAGCCTCAAGCGACTCCCAACCTTATTATCAGTATATCATGGATCTAAGACCATAAAACTGCAGAAGAAAGAAGATTTGCTTCAACTTCTTCAATATCTTGACTCAGTCTACCATCTATTTTATCAAAACCTTAAAACCAGTGAAAATGTTTCTGCTGACATTTAAAAACTTATTTATTATGTTTATTTTAAAAAGTTAATTTATTTCAGTTTAACACACAACTGTTAAAAAGCACATACTGATGTTTGTATGTAATTATTATTCATTTCCTAAGTAAGAGTTGGTATGTAACTTTCAAATAACTAATATAAATAAAACAAATCAGTTATTTAAATTTATAAAATTATGATTATTTTTTATTAGCATAGCTGAAATTCACTCAGCATTTCTTATTTGATATAAGGATGGTATGTATATAGTCAATGTTTTGATTCTTCACCAAAACATATGTCAGATAACCCCAGTTTGACTTACATTTTTTAAATGTAATCATACTGAGCAATAAAGATTATGAAGTTTTTAACTACCAAATTTCATAAATATAGGACAAGAATGGCTGTAAAACAAGTAAAAATACATCACCAAAAGTTTTCCAATTTTTATTTTCCCTCTCCTGAAAAGTTGTTAAATTGTACATTTCAGCTTTTGGCAAATAACTACAGAGTTAAAACATCAAAATTTTGAAATAAAACTAATTTAATGAATGATAAATGTGAAAAAACAACAAATGCATATTATTCTACAAGGGATCAAACTTTCCTGAATTATTAATTAGTAGTGCATCATAACTACCCAAATGAAGTAACAGTAAATTAGAGAAGTGCTATAAAATACTATACACTCAATAGTACAGAGAGTTCCTGACTTATGACTGGGTTCAGTTCCAAGAATTTTGAACTCCATTGTCATAAGTCTGCAATGCCCAAAATTTATGGATTCCCACTACCAATATTTATTATTACACTCCACTTTATTGTAATAAACTTAATAACACAAAAATACATGAACCAGACACAAAAAATGTTCTTTTCAAATATCAGATCATTGGGGCAAGAAATTGAACCAAGGTCAGATGCATTGATCAATAACAGAATTTATTGATGATATTGCTGATGGAAGTACAAGTTGACTGTTAGTCAAGAAAGTCATAATTTGAGTAAGGTAGGCCTCGATTAGTGCGAAAAATGGATCCCACGAATTTCTCGCACTATTTGAATTCACACTATTCAAAGTATTAATTATATGTAAAATATGGTAATTGGTTCTTGCTTTGTGAGATTCCGGCCATTAGCCAACCTCACGATGAATAACCACAATACTAGTTGTTTAAGAAATATTTATTTTCATATTTTACATTGTTGTTCATCATCTAAATTAATAACTTACTAGGAATTGTGTCTCACACCATCATCAAAAGTGTTCTTCCTTTTATCCATTTCAATATTTTTTAAAAGAGAAAATTCTGTACTATACTGTATGTATATAATAACAAAGCTGAATAATAGTAATGTTAAATAGCTAATGGCAAAAAAGCCCATCTTTCTGGTGTTTCACCTCTTCAAAGCCAAGAGACTGTTCTTGGATTGCTCCTTGTCCAGTTTTACTAATCGAAAATTAACATTAATTTGTTATTTGACATCATAAAAGGGGACGGACCTTTGTTAGTAAGACTGGTCTATGCTTACAACTCGCATTAATTGAATATTTGCTCACATTAAGTGAAAAACGGTATCATTTTTATAAGTCGCACTAATTGAATATCACATTATTCGAACTTGCACTAATCAAGGCCTACCTGTATTGCCTGTATTGATTAGGATGTGAAAATGGTAAATAAAAGATGGTCTAAATTTGATAGTTGGATAAGGCACTTTGGATTATGATTCGTCTCTGGGGAATGCAAAAGGTAGTTATAGTACCCATCATTCTCTCCTCTACAGGAGTAATCCCTCATACACTACACAAAAGCCTCAAAACACTAGATCTACATCCAAAGACATACATAACACTACAAAAAGCATCACTACTCAATACATGCAACATAGTAAGAAAGTTTCTCAGCACTGACACAGACAGTTAGCTAACATACCATTAAACATCAGAAGTAGCTATGTCTTGACTCGTATATACATAACAAGTTTAAAGTTATTAGCTTACAGAATAATTCATTCATGTCATCCTCTTTGCGAATAATTTCTCTACCGAACAAAACTCCGATACGGATCATTCTTACATTCGCATATCGGACCAGTGGTAAAATTAGTTAGATAAGATGACGTCATTACCCGGGACAGCTCTTACAAAGAACGGGTTCTGATTCCATATCACATGATTGCTAAAGATGGAGATGGAGAACGTGGGAAGTAAGTTAACTTTTAAACTAAAATATAATACGTTAGATTATAAGAAAATAACACTAAATAATAAAGTGCATAACAAAATAAAAATAGGATGGGTCAACGTTAACTTCCTCACATTATCATTTTTAATCAAAGAAGATAGTTTTTGAAGCCTCTTTTAATTTATAAAATGAAATGACCAACATGCTTGAGATCAAGTTATTAACTTTGAACAATATTTGTAGTCACTAGTTTTATATCCTTAATCTACTAATTAGTTGTTTAGAATTATTTGTAATATAAATTTACTGATATTTTAAACAAAAAAATTATAATCTTAAATCTTATACAAATAAGGGAATAGTTGTTAAACAAGTATAATCATCAGCTGACTATTTTCAGTCAGTAATCTAAGACTCCAATTTCACTATCATTTGTCAAGAGTGTATTGATTGTTATGCTTCTGTGATTAGTTCTGTGGTTCTTTGCCAAAAGCTGGATATGTCTTGATTTGTTCTTTTGTAGTTGCCAAAAGTTGATGTGTGTAAAGAGAATGTTTGGCATTGGAAAACATATTTGCAAAATCTGATGCAGTAAATAGTTGAAAATTCTTCTGCCAAAACTTGACAAATATACATATCACCTTTTACCAGAAAGATTTTTTATATGCTCTGTGGATCAAGTTTTGGGAACTTTTTCCTATTGGAGCTATGGAGTTATAAGCTGTCTTCAATCTGTTCATTATAAATTATAATGATGATAATGAGTCTATTTTAAAGATCTGAATCACTTAAATAACTCGGCAAGTTTCTGTATATGTAAATATATTTAAAGAATTGGGATATAAATTTAAAATCCTAGTTTTGATACTTGTAAGACGTGACAGTTTGGAAAATGTAAAAAAGGCTGCAAAATGTGAAGAGACTTGTGCGAAGGCGATAGAAGAGGAGAATAAACATCTTGAGCTTGCAGATATTGCATACAAGGAGAAAAAGAAACACATAGTGTTCTCAAAAAAAAAATAATAATGGCATGATTAATGTTTTAGTGTTTGATTTGCAACAAAACCTGCCAACACCTAACTTATCCACAAAAGGTAGTTGTGGACATATAACCTCACTATTAGAAACTGTACTGATAATGCTACTACATGTTTCATGTGTCATGAGGGACTATTAGATCAGGGAGTGTAGACCAAATAGCATCATGCCTAATTAAATATCTCAAAAACTTTCTGGATATGATTAAAAAAGTCATTCTCTAGTCTGACTTTTCCTGGACAAAACAAAAATAACATTATTGCAGGTGCTCTCTCTTTTTGTTCACAAATTACCTAACATTGCTGTGATTGAACATAAATTCCTGGAAGTCGGTCATACTAGAATGGAATGCTATGCCAACACTGCAAAAATTGAGTGTGCCAAGAAATTCTTCAAAATCAAAATCAGGATCCCACACCACTTTGTTAGAATTGTGCCTGGCAAGAAGAATTTTTAGGTTGTTGAAATACAAAGGCAGGACTTTCTAGCATATTCATTGTTTTTCCAAAGCATCTCTGTGAAGTGAAACAAAACTGTTGCTGGAGAAAACAGTAGGTGGCATGACATTAGAGTTCTTAGATTTGGTAAAGAACTGGGAATCATAAAAGTAGACTAGCTGCACGATGAACTTGATGTATATTGTCAAATTTAGCCTCAAGCGACTCCCAACCTTATTATCAGTATATCATGGATCTAAGACCATAAAACTGCAGAAGAAAGAAGATTTGCTTCAACTTCTTCAATATCTTGACTCAGTCTACCATCTATTTTATCAAAACCTTAAAACCAGTGAAAATGTTTCTGCTGACATTTAAAAACTTATTTATTATGTTTATTTTAAAAAGTTAATTTATTTCAGTTTAACACACAACTGTTAAAAAGCACATACTGATGTTTGTATGTAATTATTATTCATTTCCTAAGTAAGAGTTGGTATGTAACTTTCAAATAACTAATATAAATAAAACAAATCAGTTATTTAAATTTATAAAATTATGATTATTTTTTATTAGCATAGCTGAAATTCACTCAGCATTTCTTATTTGATATAAGGATGGTATGTATATAGTCAATGTTTTGATTCTTCACCAAAACATATGTCAGATAACCCCAGTTTGACTTACATTTTTTAAATGTAATCATACTGAGCAATAAAGATTATGAAGTTTTTAACTACCAAATTTCATAAATATAGGACAAGAATGGCTGTAAAACAAGTAAAAATACATCACCAAAAGTTTTCCAATTTTTATTTTCCCTCTCCTGAAAAGTTGTTAAATTGTACATTTCAGCTTTTGGCAAATAACTACAGAGTTAAAACATCAAAATTTTGAAATAAAACTAATTTAATGAATGATAAATGTGAAAAAACAACAAATGCATATTATTCTACAAGGGATCAAACTTTCCTGAATTATTAATTAGTAGTGCATCATAACTACCCAAATGAAGTAACAGTAAATTAGAGAAGTGCTATAAAATACTATACACTCAATAGTACAGAGAGTTCCTGACTTATGACTGGGTTCAGTTCCAAGAATTTTGAACTCCATTGTCATAAGTCTGCAATGCCCAAAATTTATGGATTCCCACTACCAATATTTATTATTACACTCCACTTTATTGTAATAAACTTAATAACACAAAAATACATGAACCAGACACAAAAAATGTTCTTTTCAAATATCAGATCATTGGGGCAAGAAATTGAACCAAGGTCAGATGCATTGATCAATAACAGAATTTATTGATGATATTGCTGATGGAAGTACAAGTTGACTGTTAGTCAAGAAAGTCATAATTTGAGTAAGGTAGGCCTCGATTAGTGCGAAAAATGGATCCCACGAATTTCTCGCACTATTTGAATTCACACTATTCAAAGTATTAATTATATGTAAAATATGGTAATTGGTTCTTGCTTTGTGAGATTCCGGCCATTAGCCAACCTCACGATGAATAACCACAATACTAGTTGTTTAAGAAATATTTATTTTCATATTTTACATTGTTGTTCATCATCTAAATTAATAACTTACTAGGAATTGTGTCTCACACCATCA
Source organism: Olivierus martensii (assembly GCA_000484575.1). NCBI lineage: Eukaryota > Metazoa > Arthropoda > Arachnida > Scorpiones > Buthidae > Olivierus > Olivierus martensii. The sequence continues at coordinate 17,673 of AYEL01065234.1, read as the reverse complement.
TCAAAAGTGTTCTTCCTTTTATCCATTTCAATATTTTTTAAAAGAGAAAATTCTGTACTATACTGTATGTATATAATAACAAAGCTGAATAATAGTAATGTTAAATAGCTAATGGCAAAAAAGCCCATCTTTCTGGTGTTTCACCTCTTCAAAGCCAAGAGACTGTTCTTGGATTGCTCCTTGTCCAGTTTTACTAATCGAAAATTAACATTAATTTGTTATATAAAAGGGGACGGACCTTTGTTAGTAAGACTGGTCTATGCTTACAACATGCAAAAGGAAGCGGAGCTTTGTTAGTAAGACTGGTCTATGCTTACAACTCACGGTTTTACTAACCGAAAATTAACGGTAATTTGTTCATTGACATCATAAAAAGCTCCTCGTTCGGTTTTACTAACCGAAAATTAACATTAATTTGTTAATTGACATCATTAAAGGGACGGACCCTTATTACTAAGACTGGTCTATGCTTACAACTCGCATTAATCGAATATTTGCTCGTAAAGACTGGTCTATGCTTACAACTCGCATTAATTGAATATTTGCTCACATTAAGTGAAAAACGGTATCATTTTTATAAGTCGCACTAATTGAATATCACATTATTCGAACTTGCACTAATCAAGGCCTACCTGTATTGCCTGTATTGATTAGGATGTGAAAATGGTAAATAAAAGATGGTCTAAATTTGATAGTTGGATAAGGCACTTTGGATTATGATTGGAATGAGAGAGAAGTTAAAAATTTATAAAAAAAAAATCTAAAACAATTTTTAGATAACTATTAGAAAAAACAAAGTAAAAACAAAAAGTAAATGATTTTATAATTTTTTTTTTTTTTTTACTTATCTATTGTACTTTGTTTTTCACAAATTATGAGTAATGTCATCTCAAAAAGTTTTGATAATAATTTTTTTGATAAAAGTAAAAAAACAGCTTAATTTCTACAAGAAGCACTAAACAGCAGGTGCAAAACAAGTAATCTTTAATGCTAACGTTTTCAATGTTCTCACATCATCAGGCATGAAACAGAATACAACGTATTAGATTTTTTTTTTTTAAATAAATTTAAACAAACAGAACATGCGTTTTTAAGAACAATGCAAGTTACTATGGTAACAGGGAAACGGTAAACAAATACATAAATTAAGGAGTATAACATAAATAATATAATAAGTAAGATAAACATAAATTATACTAAATAAATACAAAATGAACAAACAAACAACGTATTCTTATAAAATATGTCTATTTTTCAAGAATGTCAGCTTAAATCTTCAGATTACTCACGCTGCTTCTAGTAGGCTGTATTTCAAAGCTGAACGGGTTAAATCTATTATCTTAATGCGACATTACTTCAAATATCCATTTTTAGCTAGGAGAATACTTCCAAGTGGCTGGTAACTCCCTTGTTGGCTGGTTAATGTTTACGAGATTCTCTTTATTCTCATTAGTATACATTTTCATACCTTCAGCTAAGACTGCATGCTTGTCTCTAATCAAAGTTCTTATAATTTCTGCCTTATCCCAATCCACTCATATGTTATATTCTAATGCTCACATTGCTAGGGCTGTAGCCATATGCCCATTACATATGTCTTTCCTATGCTCACATAGTTTCTTCTCTAGATTTCTAGTGGTTACCCCGATGTATACTTCATCTATATTAGTGTCGTTATTCCTAAGAGGTATCTTATATACACCCGACTTCTGTCTATGTTCTATCTTATCCTTATCACTTCTTAACTGGTTGAATAATGTGGGGTATCTTTTGTAAGCAACCCTTCTATCACTCTTCCTTGCTAAGCTTCTAACCAGATTCGAGTTTTTCATAGCAAATGGGATAGGCTGGTATTTACTATTTGCTTCTTCTGCCGGTGCTACTTCTCTGGTTACAGACATCCTGACTTTTTCATAGATTCTTCTTAGGAAGCCTTTTGTGGGCTTCCCATACAGCTGCCCTGTTTGGTAGATATACTGCAACTCTTTTTCTTTTTCTACCTGAGTATCAATATATAATTCAGCTCTTTTAAAGTAATACTTAAAGGCAGAAGCTTTATAAGATATCGGGTCAGGGGACCATCTTGGTATGATGATCAGCTCATAAGTCGGTTTTCTATAAACTGTGGTGTTGAGACACTTTTCATTTAGGCTCAAGCCAATGTCAAGAAAATGCATTGACGTTTTACTAGTACTCTGCTGTTTTAAAACTAACCCATAAGCTTTCAATGTCATACTGCCTTCTAAAGTTTTGGGATCAGATCCTTGCCTCTAAACAGTTATAACGTCATCAACGTACCACAGATAAAATTTCATCTCATTCCTAATGCTACATTTCCATGAGACAGTTAATCACAGTTAACTTAACTGGCATTAAAGTTGATCACAATTATTTTTCTCCGTGATAAAAGTGGTGTTTACACATGCTGACAATTAAACAGTTTATGGCAAATTGCCACTGATTCCGTTTCTGATAGGATCTTTCATTAATAACGGACGATTTGAATGTTTTCAACGAGACTGATTCAATATGTTATTATTATTAAGAAACGAAATGGAGCGTTTGATCGAATATTTACTATTAAATGCATTAAATGATCATTTTCAGGAGGAAATATTAAAATATTCATCTCAATTCTTTTAAGGAGTGTTTTATTTATCTTTTAGTAGATGGTTGAATTACATTTTTGTGATCGAAGATCATTTAAGTATTCTTTCCCAACATCGCAAAGCAATATAATTTCTTTATCAGACCAATTATTATTACGTCTTTTACAATTTTAGACATAGCAGAGTGATCTGCCATTTTAAACTTGTTTTCTTCCTGATGTAGAGGACTGCGAAGAGAGCTTATGATGCAAATAATCAAGTAGAAAGGGAATTAAACATGTTCTGGAAACTTGGTTAAGTTAATCACGTTGTTTGCAGTTTAATCATGATCACTAAATCAGGTTCGCGTTTACACGTATAAACTTAATCTCAATCAAACATTTAATCGCAATCAACTGTCCAGTGGAAACGTAGCATAAGGTTATGTAAAACTTTTGCTTCTGCTTCTCTTAGGTCTAGCTCTGCAAGTGGGGCGGTCATAGGGCTTCCTATTGGTACACCCTTTTTTTGCAAATAAAAAGATCCTAGAAAGGTAAAATACGATTTATGTGTTACTAAATAAGCCAGGTCTCTTAGTAGCATTGGCTTGATCTGTATCTCGGCTGTATTGGCGAGAAGGAACCTATAAAATGCTAAACAAACAGGTTCTATTTCAAGGGAGAAGTACAAACTCTCATAATTGTACGTTACAATCGTATCATCATCCTCCCATGTTATTTCTCTTATTCTATGTATTGCTTGCATTGTTATGGTGGTCGAGTCATCCGTGTGTCCTATTAAGTTCGTTGCCCAAGAAGCTAACTTTCTCTCAAGGTGATACGAGGGAGCATTAACCTTCTCCACAATCATTCGAATTGCGATGGGATTCTTATGGGTTTTCAAGTATGCAAACCAGTTGGGGGCATGTAGGCGCCCTTATGGGATGATGTTTCCATATCTCGGGAAAGTCATTAGTTTTACAAATCTTATTCACATCATGCATCAGGTCTTGTGTGGGATCTTTTTTCAGGCGGACAGGGGACGTATCACGGATGTACTCCTGTAGGTACCTTTTATAATAATCTTCTTTAATTAAGACCATTCTTTTAGTCTTATCCTCCCTTGTGATAGTCTGCATTCCATCATCCAATGTTTAGTTTGCTTAAGCAACTGCAGTTCTTCTTTCATCAGCTTCTTCTTAAATACTTCTTCTTAATCTTCTTAAATACTCTCTTTCTTCATCTGGTTTTTTCTTTAACAATTTCTAGAAAAAGAGGGCTTGATAAATGATAGACTGGCTTGGGAGCCGTCGGATGCATGGAAGTACACGTTAAATAAGCAAAAATATTGATGATAATAGAGTATTAATCAGTTCTTTAAAAAAAAAAATATTGATTAATGGACTTGTTATATAACCGGTAAATAGTGAAATTGGTTTAATTATATCTTTCATTTATATTTTATTTATTTTTAATAACTTATAACTGTTGGTTGTTCATTTCACTTTAATTGACTTTTAAGTTGTGTTTGTGCTATTCTGACCTATGTTAACCTGTTTGTAATTTTGAATTTAAGCAAATGTATTCTAAAGTTCTAATGTAACCGTGGAAACTCCTGTAACCTTCTAATTTAGAATTCCGTTATTATTGGAATTGTGCCTGAAGATGGTGTTAGACCAAAAACATTAGCAAAGTTTTACGAATAAAAGTTTTTTCTTTACTGCAAAGTAGTGCTGTTTTATCATTGTTTAATATATGACTTAAAGCAGTTTGCCTGATAGATTTTATAAGTTAAAACTAATAAGCCCTTAAAACACATACACATAAGATAATTGATGAAATTGGAAGAAAAATGCTTGTATCTCTGAATTATAGTTTTTTCTGCTACAATCATTATATTTTTTTTAATCAGAGAATCTTTAACACATTGATGTCTGGCTTATAACCTTCAGCTATATTATTCCTGGCTATATTTACATGGCTGCCAAATTTTTTCTGAATTTATTAAATTGTGATTACACTTGTTGTTTGTTTGATTCTGATGAAATTTTGAAATTTTATTAATATCTCTTCAATTTCTTGATAATAATACAGCAATACCTCGCATAGTCCGTTTCACTATATCCTCTGTTTCACTATAGTCCAGATTGTAGTTGTTAATAAAAAATTTTTAATTTACTTTAATTTTTTAGAATAAATACAAAATGTAAGTGTGCTTGCTATTTACTACTAATATATGACTCGAATAGCTACTATTTGATGAACTGAGACAAGTAGGCAGCTGCTCCAGTGTTGCCAAATTTATCTTAACAATGTTTGTTAAAGTGTCTGCCTCTCAAGTGTATACGTGAATCATTTGATCATTTGCATAATTTTTAAATTATAATTTCACATTTGATTTTTTGTGACTTAAATGTTTTATTAACAATCATGAATGCTAAAAGAAAATGTGAGTCTGGTTCAATGCCAAATTGTAACTGTGTCTTGCCATAATGCAGTTCTCTTTGAACTTCTGAAATCAAAAGTTCTCTATTAATGCTGCTGGAATTCATTACTTAAGTTCCACAAGAACAGACTTGTCACTTCTGTTTTTTGCTTAAAATCAAACTTGTTTGAATTCTGAATAAGTCGCTCAAGCACTTAGCAATTGGTCACAATCGCTTTACGTCAGTCTGGCTAGTTCAATGAAAACATGTATGTTTGAAATTGACTTTTGTTGCCAGCTACAAAAAATTCGCTCTGTCGCTTACCAGCCTGGCTGTACCCTTATGCAGAGTGCCACTCTGCATGTGGAATGGAACCGAGCGGCAGACTTGGAGAAAATGCTTTCATCTGCTGGGCGGAGCCCTCTTTATCTATTCTTCTTTATGGGCTCGGACCCAGTTTCTGCCTCCTTTTACTGTCTATTATAAATCTTTTATAAAGATTTTAATGCTTAATGCATAAAGAAATAATTATTAATGTAAGAATTTACGATTTAAAAAACATGAGCAAGTTGAAAATTTCTTGGAACCAGTTATAATTTTTCTCATGGATTATATACCTTGAATAGTCCAGTTTCAATTAGTCTGGTAGGAAAGAGAAACCAATTAACCGGACTATGCGAGATATTGCTATAGTTAATTTTTGAATTGACTAAAAAAATATTTGAAAATTCGCTTCTTTATTTAAATATTTTTTTTTTTTAGCTTTTTTTTTTTTATAGATTTCATTAGTATTATTTTATAATTTTATAGTTAGTTATTGAAACATATCTCTCTTAGTTTTTGAGTTATATTTTATTTGATTTTTTTATTAATATTTAATGTATTGAAATGTAGTTATTGTATTATATTCCTAATAAGATGACATAAAAATCGGGTATACAGAATGTAGTGTTTAATATTTCGTATTTTTAACATAAAACATATATAAAGCGATGAATTAAATCACAAGGAATAAAATTAATGACCAACTCGTATTCCTCCTCATTATACACGTACGTACATCATATGTGAACGATAGTAGAAAAAGAAATTTTTTACAACTTTACTCACTGTCGACATCAGATGCAATTTCTGGAGACTGTTTACATAATTTCTATATAATAAAAATAAAAATTTCTTTTAATTATGTGAATTTAATTATTTTTTATTTTTTAAAATAAAAAAACAGTCAGAGGCGGGCCTCGAAGGTGCAACCTTGACATTACGGGATTGGCACGAACACACTATGCTACGAGCGTAGCGTTAGAAGTGCTCTTTTTCTCTTTCTTATTTCTTAAACTTGCCGAACCTAAAGTTTAAACGCTAATATTTTTATTTATAAGGCGCACTGGCACAAACGCCCGGATACGTATTCGATATTTTTGTTCTAGATTACATCAGTTCAGTTTCATCAAAATCAGTGGGTAGTCAGCTGTGTCTTCTCCTTGTAAGTGGAGCAAACAATAGTTTATAATTAGAACAAGAAATTTGCAATTAAAATTTTTTTGTAATATTATATTATTCCAAAGAATCATTATTGATTTATATATTTATTTATTTATTTATTTATTTATTTATTTTTTTTTTATTTATCCACCCTACATAATGATGTACTTGTGGTTACATCAGTTCAGTTTCATCAAAATCGGTGGGTAGTCAGCTGTGTCCTCTCCTTGTTAGAGGAAAAAATTTAACTGAAACTAAAAAGAAACACAATATAATAGTTGATAAACTTAATATTTATACATTTAGTTCTATTTAAACTATAAAATTAACAAAAAATATAAGAAACAACATTTTTCAAAACAAGTGAACATTAAATTTTTATAACTCAAAAACTAAGAGAGATATGTTTCAATAACTAACTATAAAATTATAAAATATTCTCGCATATACATCTCATTAAAAGATTTGGCTGCTCTAATCCAAAATGATCTTAGTAGTTTTTCAAGTCTATAAGTACAGTAGTAAATGAACAAAATCCAATTTGCGAGTATTATACTGTGGTACATTGAAATATAGATAATCCTAAGGTAGTTCTCCCTTAATATATTTTGCTATTAAATTAATATCTTGGTTTCTCATTAAGTCAGCAAACATAGGCAAGCTTAGAACATCAATTCCTTCATCAGACTGATCCCTCATGCACCTGTCATCTTGTCATTTATTTTTCTGATAGTACACTGTCAAGTCTTATTCAGTAGATTTAAGTATGATGCTGATCCCGATGCATATAACTGAATTCCATATGTAATTACCGGCACAAGTTGCCTAAATCCATGCTCTCAAAATATGTTTATCAAATACTTTTGAGAGATATCTACAGGTGAAGAAAGTTTTTCTTATCATCTGTTGCATCAGATAAGATATATGATATTGATATGATAACCGACAGTCTATGAGAATTCCTAAATCCTTGTGAGATTGAATAGGAGTAAATTTCTCCAAACAGTTAGTCAAATTGTCAGGTTTTTCTTTGCTTTTTAGTTGAAATACCATGCATTTTGTTTTAGAGTCATTTATCAGTAAATTATTTTCATTAAACCATATTTTAACTTTATAAAAATCAGACATTAAACTATCTTTGGAGGTATGCATTATCTTAAAATCATCAGCATAGGCAAGTACAGTTGATTGCACCCCACTAACAAAAACATCATTTACATAACAGATAAAAAGAAAAGCGTTTAATGCTGAACCCTGTGGGATCCCAAAAGTTGGAGAAAATTCTGAAGAACGCTCAATTCCATTTGACATTTGATATCTTCTTGTTCTAAAACAGTGTTTCCCAAAGTGTGGTACGCGTACCCCCAGGGGTACAGGAAGAGTTTGGAGGGAGTACGCGTTGCACCGGAATTTGGTAGGGATATGCACTGCACCGTGCTTAGCATCTTCTATTTTGTCTTCATATAACTGGCGAAAACGCTTACGACTTGTAGAAGCAGCCATAGCGAACTCCGTAAACAAAACCGTAACTATACTCCGTCTCACTCTCAACTGATAGTGACGTTACGCGATCTTTGGTTGTAACTATCCGCTTCAAAAAATAAATCGCAGAATTATTTCCTTTGCAGTAGGATTTCTTCACTTTAAAAGACTTACAACTATGTTAATACCTAAAACTAATAATTTTTTATTATTATTATTTTTTATTTTGTATTTGTTTTTATTTTTATTTATTATTTTATTTTATTTTTTTAATTTTTTTTTTTTAATTAAATAAAATGTTAGTGTGTTAGTAACTTAGGACTAGACATATATCTATAAACAACATATCACAGTCATTCAGCTAAAGAATTGATAGGACAGAAGGTGTTAGTAAAATACCAACCAGACCACACCTAAATATTCTGATATCTCCACTCCCACAAGAAAGAAAGTGTGGGGGTAGACATATCATCGACGCACCTCAGTCATCGGGAAAAAAGCAATGGAAGAACGTCATTGGAGAAAAACCAACAGCTGAAGCGCACCAGAGGAGGCAGTTTGCCTGGAAATAAGAATCCATTCACACAAACACATTCATTCTATGCCACTGGCATTATATCCGATGAAACTGGAAATCTGACACCAAATAAAGCGATCGTGAACAATAGAACTAGGGGTAAACAATTAGACACATGCTAGAATCAAAAGAAAACTACTGAACAATCTAAAATACAAGTAGTAGCAATGAGAAACACCCGGAAACACAAATAAGTGAAAGTACAAATGCTAGTTAAATCAAATAGTTCAGGGAAGCAATAGGGATATGTTCTAACATTGTTCATGTTCTATGTTCTAACATTTTTCATAATAAAAAAATAACTTATCAATATATGTATCAATATTAAAATACCCAAACACAATCCACAGTTAAATAATTTAAAATTAATAAATTTAATAATTACAGCAATTATACTGATTATATATCTATATGTTAAAAATATTAATTCAGATAGAAATGAATTAAAAGGTTAATATCTAAATAATTCAAAATAACTTTTATTTACCTCCCAGCTTCAAATGTTCAATATTTCCAGAAAACTGGCTATAATGGAAGAATAATCTAGCTTGTCGTTCACAACACTGAATAAAGCCATATGAGTGCTGAAATAATTATAGAATTTCACTTCAAAGTAACTATACTCTATATACTTAGAGTTTTCTCTTCATTTTCAACCAATGAAAAATGAGCACTTATGAAATAATATTGTCAGTGACAGAAGGGCTACAGTAAGTTTAGTTTTCTTGGTTTGGGTTTCTAGTCTGACCAGAATAGATTGAATGATTAATGTGTGAAAATATGTGTTGGGAGAAGCTGTATTATAAGAATTAAATAAAGACTAAGAGGTTTTTGATTCCTTGGTTATATTTATATGATTATAAAAAAATTTATATTTCTGATCAAATTAAAATCTTCTTCTAAACAGTTTCCACAATGACCCTAAATTCTACAAATTATCCTTGTTTCATTATATAATTAACAGCTATTAATTCTATTATTATACTAACTGACTAGCCACTCTATTTTGTTTGGAATTTCTGTTTATTAGTAAAATAGGAAAAAATATTTATGTATACTTTGTTATTAGTTTAAAGATTATGATATCACATGTGATGATTTTTCTAGTAGAAAACTCTAAGTATATACACTATAAAAATTTAAAACAAATTAATAAACTATTTACCAAAAGTTTTTCAACAATTCCTGCTTCACGTAATCCACTTGATGTTCCTGATGGAGGTGATGAATTCTTATTAATGTTATTGTTTCCATTACTTGATGTTTGACTAAAAGAAGAGCATTGGTAGGCATGTATTGCACTGTCTTGTAGTGACGGCTGGAAATTCTAAAAGAATGATATCTAGTTATTTATATTATCTCTTAATATATGCTCTTTGAATTAAAGTTAAGAAAAAAATATAAAATCCTCTTATTAAAATATTAATTAAATATTTAAAATTGATAAGAGAGAATAAAAAATTCTTACTTAAAGTATAATGAGAATACAAATAATCATCATCATATGTAATTAATAAAATACAAATAAATTATTAAATGAAGTTTAATTATTTTCATTAAAATAATTTCTTTTTTAAACAGGCAAATTCTTAGAAAGAATTTATAATATATAAATGCACTTCTGACTCAACTGTCATTAAGTGGAATTTATTAATATTTACTGACACATTTCTTGTTTCATAAAAGCTAGCATGGTTACTTTGTGGTTGAACATTTTCATTTTTTGCTAAAAATTAAGTGATTTTTACATTATATAATAAAATAACTAAATTCCTTTATATCATTTGCTAATTGTGAAACTGTAACTGAATTTTGTGCCTGAACTTAATTAAATTTTTAAATTAACTATTAAGAAAAAGCAGTATTTAGTTAATATGACATTAGCAAAATATAAAAAATTCCATATTTAAAAATTTTTAAATATTTTATAATAAATGTAAATAATCATTTGTTTGGAATGTACTAAATTCTACTTGATAAATAAATTAATATTTCTTAAAATGCAGATATAATGAAATGTTATAAAGATCATTCATTCAACAGATTAGCATTCTATTTTGTGAGTGAATGGCACTGAAGAGGGACCAGTCCTAGGTCCGAAAACGTTTTGCCATAATAAAAAGTTTTACTTGCTAAAGAGCTGTATTGACGTAATTGTAGATTTCATTCATTTGATAATATTGAAAGTTTAAAATTACAGGTAATTCTCGTATAAAATCTCATATATAATACAAAATTGTATTATATGGAATTAATGTTTATCATAAATTCTAAACAGTGTTAGAGCAAAACCACATTCTATAAATATTGTATTGTGAGAGATGACAATTTTCTAATCGTGTTAGAACAGCCATTCTCAACCTGCGACCCACCAATCTATTACGTGCGGCCCGGAACGCACAGTCATGAATTTAATGAAAGCGCGGAATTATTCTCCCACATGCAAAAAAAGAAAATAAAAATTCTGATATAAAAAATTTTTTTAAATCTGGAAAAATTAGAATTTTCCTAATTTGCTAGGTCCTTCCTGATGTACTCAAAATTTTACAGATTATAGGTCAGTTTGGAAAACACTGATCTATGGCATTCACGAATTGAGAAGTCAAGAGTTTTTGTTTGTGATTTTTAGAAGTCAGACTTTTTTCACGTGATACCAACTGGTTGCCGAGTGCTGATATAGCATGTTGTGGTCCGTTTAACGCAAACAAATGTATGCAGCCCGGGGGAAAAAAAGGTTGAAAACCATTGTATTAGAGTGAAACTATGTTGTAAAAATATAGTGCAATAAAGGGGTTGCCTGTAGTTTAGAAAAATTATTAAAAATTAAAGTTTTGATACAGATGGTAAATTGGTGAGTCACAATCAACCAGGTCCCCCTTGTTAGTATTATAAGATGTTTTTTTTATATATGAATTTAATTAATTAACATCTTTTAGAACTTCAAAAAATTTCTTTTAAAATTTCATTATATGATGAGTTGTTAATCATTAAATAAATTTAAAATTGCAGATCTATCCTTTTATAATATTATCCAATATTATTTTGCCATTAATTCCCTAAGTGCCATCAATGTTTTGAAATTAAGCCAAATTAATATACAAAAAAAAATATGAAAATTAAATTTATAAAATCTCACTTAATTTTCATTGAAATCTTTTGAAATTTTCAGAGTTTTATGTATTTTTGTTCTCTTTCTAACAATTTATTTTCTAAGTATTTATTTCAAATTTTACTTTTTTTGCAACTTTTTATTACATATACAAGATCAAAGAAGAAAAAATTTTTTTTTATACAAAATTTTAGCTATTCAATAAAATAATTGATATTTTTAGACAGTGACAAGTCCTTTGAACAAAATAATCCAGGAATGAAGAAATTCAGCCAAAATTTTCAGAAATTATTTATAAAAAACACCACAAGTTATGTAATTTCTGTTGAATGAAGTTATCTCATATAATTATTTTAAAAATTATATGAATTCTTTGAAATATTGTCATTTTTATTAATAATTCATATTTATTAACTTGTTCTTACTTCATTTACACAACTTTTAGTATACAGGTAACCCTCATATAACACGGTTTCCTACATCAGTTATGCTCTAACATGACTAGAAAATTGCTGAAACCCTCATATAACACGGTAATTCAATAACAGTTTTTAATAATTATTATTATTTTTAATTTGTGTTTAGTGCAGTCTCATTGAACTTATATTATGAACAGTTTTTACTTAATATATTTAGAAAATTACACTTATTCTCACAACACAAAACATTTTCATTAATTTTTGTAAATCCATGCTATGGGCACACAATATACACACAAATACTAAGCACATACAAGCAGACAAAGATATTGGTCTGCTTGTGGGTGTTTAGTATTTGTTGGATAATTATAAGATAAACTTTAAATGCAGAAAAATGTTCAGAAAAATGAAGTTGATATTGCTAAAAATAAACGATTTTGTTTTAACTGAATAGTGGTTAGGAAAATATAATTATTAAATGAATGTTAACATAGATGGTATATTTTTTCTTTTTATTTTACATATATATATTTTTTTTGGAGTCTTAAATATAAATTTTTTATTTATGTTTTATGTTAATAAAAATTAAGTTTCATATATAGAATTAAAGAAAGTTATTTGTTTTTAATTGCTTTTTGGAACATAATTCCCTTTTTTGTATTGGCTCCTTTTTTCTAACATAGTTTTACACAACATGGCTTTTTAGGAATCTATCTACCATGTTATATGAGTACTTTTATAAATTATTTTATTTACATGAAAAATGGCATTATCATGTACATAATAGTTATAATAAATTTTCTGTTGCTCTAATTGGACCACAGATGGTTTATTGTTGCTCAGCACTCAATATCATTTACTTACATCTAAAGAAGGCTTGGCTTGAAATTTCATAGGAAGTGAGTAGCTGCTGTAAAGCAATAAAAGTGCCATGCCCCTTTTAATGAGGCCTGAGAGTATTTACATTTTGTTTTTTTGTGATTCTCACCTAAATTTCAGTGAAATTAAAGCAAAAAACGAACAATTTTGATATATTTTAGCTTATTTTAACAGAATTAACCATTATTTTCTTATTACAGTAGAAGCTGCTTATTAGAATCACTTTGGGACTGATCTATTTTGATAACAATAACCGATTGATAACATTAAGCAGTGCATGTCAAAAAAGTATAATTTTTGATTTTTTTTTAATTATACAGTATATACTGTACTTTGCTGTTATATATAGTGTAATCTTGATTCATCGTTTTTGTCAGGACTCCCGAAAAAACTATGGATATGAGAAAATGATAGATGCGAGGAAATAAAAATTAAAAAAAATGAAAATTAGATTAAAAGATAATGCTAATAATAGTAATACAAAGCTCTATAACTGATTTGACAAACACTTATTGAATTTTACTGTATATTATGTAATCAATTAAGCGAAAAAGTGAAGTGAAATGATTTTTGCTTAATGTTGCCAATTCTAGTTTACGAAAAAATCAAAAATGAACTAAGTGAAATGATTTACGCTTAATGTTGCCAATTCCAGTTTATGGAAAATCACAAAGAACTAGATACAATAGAAGAAAATTCTATATCAAAAATAATTTTTATTTTTTTTTCAATAAAGGGATTATAAAGTCGTTAAATCTCTATATCAGCAATTTTAAACTATATATTTTGTCATCGAAAAAAAAAAATTTTAAATTGCCAGATCTGAAAAACAGTAAGGCCATGCCATTCATAAGGGCAAGACGTGCAGTGAAACCACCTAAAGGTGCTGCCAAGTTTTGAAAAGCAGTCATATTTGTCTGTATGAATTTTATTAAATCAAAACCTTAGATTGTTCTAATAATTATTAATAGAAAAATGTACACAAATTATATCTTTCCATTTAAGTCGAATCTGCATTATTAAAAATGGAGGACAAGTGTTTATCTTTGGATTTTCTTGTTTTTTGCCTAAATTTCGTGAAAATGAAGCAATAAATAAACAATTAATAAATAATATTGTTTATTTTAATAGATTTAATCAATATTTTAGTATTATCTGCAATATTTTTTAGTTTTAAATGCAGTATTTTATAGCGGTGTATCAATTCTGATGACAATAACTGAAATTCTGATTACTATAAGCGGAGTTTTCTTAATGCATTTTAATATGGATGGTTCAAAACCATAAATTTTTAATAACAATAAACGCTTGATAACAATATCCATGATTACAATAAGTGGCTTCTACTGTATCTACAATATTTTTTAATTTTCAGAATTTTATGATCATTTTATGAAAGATTTGACTTTCTCTAAAAATTTCAAAAATATCATTTATCGAATCACATAATTGGGACAACTTTGATAGAATAGACTATAAAATTGACAGGATGGAATAAAAATAGCCAAATTCTATTGAGTTGTTGAAATATAAACATGTTTGTTTACATATAATTTAAAAATATATTTTGGCAACTAAAAAAATTAGGGAAAAGTATACCATTATTATTATTATTATTATTAACAAAGATATAAAACTCAAAACATCTAAATAATTCATTTTAACTATAGCAACTACTATTTATACATAAAATTTTAGATCAATTTCAATTTTTAATTTAAATCATAAAAATAATAATTTCTTATAAACTATATTTGGATTAATGTGTCTTATACTTAAATTTCCAGAATATTCCAAAAAGAATTTAATATTGTAATTTACAAAAATTGATCAAAAAATATTGAAAATGAATTCATGTTTCCAATAATTTCCATTGCTTGAAATGTTCTGATATCTTACTACAGCAATTTCTAACTTTCTTGATCTGCAAACTCTTATGCAGTGAACCTCTTTGTAACATTTAACAAGTAAATATTGCTAAAATTTGAAAATTTATATCTTATAAGAAAATATCATCATCATCAATCTAAAACAATGAATTTGTAAGAATTAAAAAATATTTTATGCGAAAGGAATATATTTTTCATCTATATAACTGATATATTTGTATTTGTCAAATAGCAATCTACAAAAAGACTGTTTATACTAACTTTCAAAAGAAAAGAACAAAACCAGATCAATAATTATACAGTGGTACCTCGATATACGTCCACGTTGGAATAAGTCCAACTTGGTATACGTCCAGTTTGGACACGAAAAATTTTGCTTGGTATATGACCTTTGTTTGGAATATGACCGATTCACATGCCAGAATTTATACGAGTCAAAATGAGTTACGACACCACGCGTACCCTTGTTTACCTCTCTCGAGATAATGTCACGACTACCCATGAGCATCAGTATGCCAATTGCTATCAGAGAGCATGGGTTGTCCCATGCTCTCTGAATTTTCTCGTGATTTTGTGTTTTCATTTAAATTTTTAATAAATTAAAATTTTTCTTTGTTAGGCAATGAAGAAAATTGTTAGAATCACCATGGAGGTGAAAAAGAGATTGTTGTAAAGTATGAAGGTAGCATATGTATCCAGGACTTGGCTGCTGCATATCGTATGCCGAGAACGACGGTATCTACAATTGTGAAAAACAAAGACATTATTAAATTGGCCAACGTTAAATTTTCATTTATTTCATGTAATTGCTTTTGTATTTAATTATTTTAGTATTAAGCAGTGTTTAAATTATTTTATACAAGCCCATCAATGTACAATATGCCAATAACAATAGGATTTTTTCATAGGAACGAATTAAATCATTTTCCCTTTATTTCTTATGGGAAAAATTTGTTTGGTATACGTCCTGTTTGGTATAGTCCAAGGATCTGGAATGAATTAAGGACATATATTGAGGTACCACTGTATTATTTTTTGTTGCTTAAACTGACAAATTTTATGGAATTTATTTGTGCATAGTATATATCTTTACTTTCTTAAGCATTTGTGAAAAGCTTATCTGATATTATAGTATTTTTTCATGAACCTCCTGTTGTACCATATTAATGAATTCCTGAGGATTTGCAAACCACCAAATGGGTACTACTGCCTTATTATAAAGTCAAGTATATAAACATTTTATTGCTTCATTTGTTTAGGCAATTTTTAAAATTTGAGGTATTTATCATCATCTATTGAATTTAACAATGGCTACAAATTCATTAATCAAATCAATATTTGAAATTTCAAACAATTAAGAAAATTATTAAAATATTTTATTCCTAATTAATTAACATTGAAATCATCAATATCATTCGAGACAATATTCAATCTTTTGTTATTTTGATTTTTGTTCAAATAAATGGATACTGATCTTAACTGAATATTTTTAAGTATAAAAAATTATTATTAAGTTTATCCAAAATCAAAATAAAAATTATAAAATATTAAATAATAGATGTATGTTAAATGAACTTAACTTCAAATTTTAAATTATTTCTTTATTCTTAAGTAAAATGAAAATATAATGATTCAGAAATCTTATATATCTGATATAAAATTATATAACAATTGGAAAAGTAGGTTTTGTAAATCATGATAAATTTTAGGAATCATATAATAAGTTTTAGTTTCTTATGAATGGCAGAGAATTATATTACATAAATATTGGAAAAAGTAAATATTCAAATTAATAAATATTATAGTTTCATTAACTATATATATCTTCTGATACAAGGAATCACAAGCACTTTAAGCAGGGAAAATACACTATTTTATTATTAGATATATAGTACATATACTAATAATAACTTCCGATACTCGTCGTTAATGTTTTTGGCCTTCTATAGCCCTCCTCAACCAGTTCTCTCAAACGAGCGAGAAGAAGTTTGAGAGAACCATCCTAGGAGGGCCATAGAAGGCCGAAAATGTTACGAGAGGTTATTATTAGTATATGCAGTACTATATATCTAATAATAAAATAGTGTATTTTTCCTCTTAAAGCACTTGTGATTTCTTGTATTCTTAGAAGCAGTAGAACTTGTTAGTTTATGATTAACTTCTGATAATTCATTGGTTCCAAGGCACCTAACTCCTTTGATTTGATCGACACTTCATTGTAAGAAACTTCAAAATGTTTTTCAACTAAAAGAAACAATCAATCAGTAATTGAATTACAAATGATACTCAAAATTTCTATATATTTCATAAATAAGACAATTAAAATTGGTTTTCAATAGTTTTTTTAATTAACTTTTAAAAAATTTTTAAAGAAAAAAAATTTGATGATGTGGAATTAAATTTATTGAGACAACTATTGATATTTTCAAGATTGAGATGCATTTCTAATAATGGTGATAATTTAATAATTAAAATATACATATGCTTTCCATCGGTATAATAGTATATGTATAATAGTACAAGAAATCACAAGTGTATCATTATATGTATATTTTAATCAGATAACCGATTAAAATATACATATAATGAAAACTGAAGAAAATAACTTTCTACTCTAAGCAATTTCCATGAAAGTTTACATAAATTCAAATTCAGATATTTTGATCAGTCTTTGTTTAACAAAGGTTTTCATAAACTGAAGTGTAAAATCATATTTGTAATTTCTTTTATTTATAAATATCTTAAAAATTAAAACAGACTAGAATAATAACAAATAAATATTAAAGAATATATTTTAAATACTATTTCAATAAATAATTA
>AYEL01065230.1:0-51283 GCA_000484575.1 Olivierus martensii | reverse complement strand
AAAAAATTTGTCTGTCCGAGATCCTACAGTTCATATAGACAATAAATCAGTGAGTGAATGTCACTCGTGTTCATTCGCCATCAAAAGGCAAAATCAAATCTTATCTGTATAATAAGAGTTGAATCTATAAACTGCTTATCAGTAGCTGTTCAAGATCCTAGAGTTCATATATATAATAAATCGGCGAGTGCATGTCACTGTTTAACAGTTCATATAGACAATAAATCAGCGAATGCGTGTCACTGTTCATTCCGCCATAAAGGCAAAATCAAATCTCATCTGTATAATAATCGTTGAATCTATAAACTGCTAATCAGTATCAAATCTTATCTATATAATAATCGTTGAATCTATAAGATGCTAATCAGTATTTATCATCTGTATAATAATTGTTGAATCTATAAGCTGCTAATCAGTGTTTACGTCTGTATAATAATCGTTGAATCTATAAGCTGCTAATCAGTGTTTATGGATTCATTTGTCGAATCTATAAGCTGCTAATCAGTATTTATGGGACAGTTCATATAGACAATAAATCAGCGAATGCGTGTCACTGTTCATTCCGCCATAAAGGCAAAATCAAATCTTATCTATATAATAATTGTTGAATCTATAAGTTGCTAATCAGTGTTTACGGGTTCATTTGTCAAAAACTCCGAAGTGAGCCAACTATCCTTCTGGTTAAGATTGATAATTAAAAACTGTTTTCATGAACAATTCATTTCATTAATGTTAATTTTTTTTTGTAACAAATATAATAAATAAATGATACTTTCCATATTTTTAGGACTTTTTAAATGAATTTTATCTGCATTTCTAATACTTACTATGGTTGAGGGAAGGAGCCGGACGAATTAATCAATTTTCAATTAAATCCTATGGGGAATCACGCCTTGGATAACGACTGCTTTGGTTAACGACAGTAATCCGTTCCAGGATTACCGTTGTTAACCAAGGTACCACTGTATTGCATTTTTAAAAAGTTAACCAAATAAATGATACTAAATAACCAAATATTTCAAACTAAATAATTCTAATGAGCAAATTTGCAGTTAAACTTCAATAATTATTTATTAATCAAGATTAAAATGTCACAATCTGTTGAGCTAATAATTAATTAACATAAATTTATGCTAAGTTGCGACATCTATTAATTAATAATTGAACTTTAATTTTTATTATTATTCTGAAATTCAAAATCACGCCACTCATCCAAAGTCGAGCTAGAAACTTTGTTACTGTCCCAATGTCTTAATTACTTAGATTACCATGGCCTCGGGTAGATTTCTATTTCAAGAATCTTATGTTACAATTTAATTTTAGCTTATCAACTAGCTGACACTAGTACTCTCAGGCAGGCTAGATACATAGCTATGGGCTCTCTAGTAAATCTGTACAGACCAACTTGGCTTAAGTCAGATAAGTTCCAAAGTTCCCAGTTCAACTCCAGATTGGTGGCATGATTTTTAATTTCAAGAAAATAGTAAAAATTAAACTTCAATTATTAACTAACAGCTGAACTAAACTAAATTTAAATTAATTATTAACTCAGCAGATTGTGGTACCATAGCTTTGATTAATAAATAATTATTAAATTAAATTTAACTCCAAATTTGGTCACTAGAAGTATTTGTCCTAAACTATTTAGTTATTATATTTCCTATAGTAACTTTTATTAATCATTGTCGACCAAGCCCATTTTAAATGTGGGCATCGGAATTCAAATCAATATAAAGTTATTCCTGTATTTAACACATGCGCAGTTCTTTTGTATATATCTTGGCAATGCCACCTTTACACTCAATACAGTGGTTCCATCTAAAAACAAAATTTGGAAGTTTTATCTATTTTTTCCGAAGAATAAACAAACTAGCATCCCTGTTTTATTTCAATATTTGTTTATAATAATAGATTGATATTTTATAGTTGATATTTGAGTTGTGTATTTGTTAAAGACATTATTTATTTATTTATTTTATAATCATCAAACATTTATAATTCAATGAATCGTTTAAGTCTGATAGACAAAAAAAAAAACAGTAAGATAATTCAAAAATTCATAAAAAAAATTAATTTTTAGTCAAAAAATTCGATTTTTTTTCACCAAGATAGAAATGATTTTTCTTTTATCCCTAAAAATTTCAAATCAATCCATCCAGTTACTAATTTTCGAGAGATTTTTTAAAAATCTCTCGGTCCAGAATTGGTCCCAAATAAAATAGTTGGCAGTTAAAATTGGGTGCCATTGTGTTAAGATATAAAGTAAATAATATTGTTTGTTAAGACTTTTAACTAAAATCAAAATTCAAGTTCATCTAATGAATAACACCAGCACTTTAAAACAGAAGTCAATAGACAAAAATGTTGAATCCTGTTTAAAGTGTTATTCATTAGTTTTATTGTTAGTATTTTCTATATATTTTATTTGGATATTTTTTGCATTTTCATAAACTAATTTTATTAACCTATTTAGGAGAACTGGAAGAGCAGGTAATAAAGGTTATTCATATACATTTATTACACCGGATCAAGGGAAGTATGCTGGTGATGTAATAAAGGCTCTGGAGTTATCAGGAAATCAAATACCAGAGAACTTGCAAAAACTTTGGGATGAATACAAGGCAAAGCAAGAAGCTGTAAGTATGAAAATTTTTATTCCTTTTTATGAAAAATGTAAATGAAAACTTTAAATTTCAATAAATCAGTTACGGCCATATTCACCATTTCGAGTTATATGGAGAGTTGACGAACCTGAAGTAAAAATTAACCCAGGGTTGTTTTGCGAGTTATTCAGTATTCGTATTCGCTAACATTTTCAACTCTGTAGTTTTTGAACTCGAGGGTTATTTGCCATTTGTGTTACTGATGTCGAGAGTTAATGACTATTTTGTTTCTATCGGATGTTACAATTGGTTGGAGATGATCACATGACAGTAATTAGGAAAATGAAACAAGTTATAAATATGTGAAAACATTTCACCAATTTTGAAAAAGAATTATTGTTAGAATTAGTAGAAAAATACAAAGATGTGATAGAAAACAAAAAAATTAATGCAGTGTCAATAAAAGAGATACAAGAAGTTTGAAAAATTATTGGCAACCGTTTATTCGAATATAATACTCTGATATAAATACAGTACCTGTATATCTATATATTAAAGTGGCATCTATTACTTATATACTTTGTAATTTTTTTCATTGCAGAAAATGAATATAATAGCATTCCAGGCACATCACATAGAAATAGTTATGGAACTGCTATAAAAATTTAAAAAGAGCTACAAAAGATCGTGCTAATAACATGAACAATATCTTTTCATAAGCGATATCGACATATAAAAGCATAATCGTCTAATTCCTTGAAATAGTTTTTCCTTCCAATTATAATACGTCTTTCACGTCGTTCAATTTTGACTAGGAAATCCAAATATTCTGATTCTTTCATCATTTCGTTTTCAACTACATGCCTCCAGCATGCGGTCTCCAGTTTTAATCAAATGCGCATGCAATAACCCTGAGTTTCTCAAACAACCTAGCTACCAGCTAGGGTAGTTTCATTTGACTCAGAACGAAGTTGGTGAATATGAATTTAGCTATAACTCCTCATATAATCCTAACTCTACCAATAACTGGAGATGATGAATACAGGCATTAAAATAGCATAAATTGTTAAATATTCTTGAAAAATTTTACATCTTAGAGTCATTAGAAAAGAGAAAGTGATGTGATATATTTTAATATTCAAATAATAAATTGTTTTGTATAGGGCATGTGTTATATAATGAGAAGATTTTTAAACTAACTAATTACTAAGTTATATATTAAACTGTATAAGGAAACAAAACTTCTACAAATATATAATTTTTAATATTGAAGACAAATTATTTATTATATTCTGATTATCGACAATTTATTCAGAAATTATTTGCTTTTGTTTTCTGATATGTTTTACATTAAATCTTTAAAATAAATATACAATGAATTTAATGATTTAATATAGAATGACATTAAACGAGAAAAATAGGATAATTTTTGAAAAACTTGAACATTGATTAGTATAAAATAAATTGCTTTGTTGATATAAATTCTAAAAATATTTATTTGAGATTATATAAGTATTCATAAATGAAATAAAAGAAATCAGTGTAAAATCGGATAATTATTTATTGTTTAATTGAAATCAGTGACTGAAGGCATGTTCCTCACTAATCATAAGTGTTGGTTAGTGATTTTAAGCCATCAGAGATTATATTGGACTTTTTCACCCAGAATTATTTTAATGTTTTGGAATCTTTTTGATAACATTTCATGTTTGTTTAGTAATATCTGGTTTTGCAAGTCCATACAGATTATTTATGTGAATATGATGTACAGGGTACCACAAAAGTAATGCCCTTTTTTATTTAGTAGTTTTTATTGTACAAAAATTTACTATAATAATTAAAGAAATGAAAAATGATTTAATGAAAATAAATTGCAGTAGTTTAGAAAATTATTAAGTATTGCTCCATCAAAACAATGTGATTCATTACGATTAAAAATTTAATTAACACGTTCAAAATGCTTCCCTTCATGTTCAGTACAATGCTGAACCTTACCAGCAACACTTCTACAAACTTTTTGACACATTTCCACGTTAATTACAGGAAATTTATCTGAAATTGGTTGTTTTAATTCAGCAATTGTGTTCGGTTTGAGGCTGTAAACAAGATTTTTCAATACACCCCCCAAAAAGTCAGGTGGTATTAGGTGTGGTGATCTTGATGGCCACTCAATTGCTCTACATTATCATATCCATCTTCCCTCAAAATTAAGATTTAACCATTCCCATATTTTATCCCATAGTGCCATCCTGTTGAAAGTAAATGTCATTTTGATTTTCGACTCTCGGCCAGAATTCTGTTTGCAGCATATATAAATAATTATCTTGATTAACATTGAATATCGGCCCTATTATTCCCATGGAAGAAATGGCGGCCCAAACTGTAACTCCTGGTAGGTTATCTTTTTTCAAAATAACGTGCATTAACATCGCTCCAGTTAAAAAGGGGTGTTACTTTTGCTGCACCTTTTTTATTTGGATTTAATATATAAAGTTTTGATGGATTAAATTATAAAACATTCATAAAAATATTATGAATGTTCTCTAACAGTTTTAATTACCATTTAGCATTACAAATATTAGGTCAAATATGCAGAATTTTTTTACTATACAGATAGTCTTTGACTTATAATCACATGTACTTATGATAGTGATGAAATTAGTAAATTTGACGATTGGTCAATATAATTCATATGGGGTAGAGTACATAAGCAATGGTCTAATACAGTGGTTTCAAACTGGTAGCCTGTTGGTTGCATCTCGCTGCAAATCAATTTTGTACGGCCCATGAAGATGTTTTAGTTATTTGTTTAGATACATGTTACAGATGGAAATTATTACAATTTAACTTTAATAAAATAACAATATAAAGTTTTAAACCATATTGTACTCGACCTGTTCTGTGATATAAGTAACTATTCCCATTTTTCTTTCATTAACAAAACAAGCACAAAATCGGTGTTTTAACAAGCACAAAATCATGCAACATTGAGTGATTGTAATTTTGTTTAAAAATATTCATCCCTTTATTTCTTTTTGAATTGCTCATTCAGCCTGCATGCAATTTGAGTTTGAGACCATTGATCTAATATATAGAAAGCATTCTTTTTGTGTTTAAGTTTATTAATAGAGTGAAGTGTAATAATAAATATTGATTGGAAATGCTCAAAATTGGTATCCACAAATTTTGAGCATTTCCAACTTCTGACTAATTTTAAGATCATAATTTATATACAGGTTCTTCTCTACTTATGATGAGATTATGTTTTGATAACTTCACCTTAGAAAAAAAAATCATAAATTGAAAATCATTGACAACGGTAGTGATTTTACAGATAAAGAAGATCAGATCAGATCTTCCAAGCAGTAAAATCACAGGATTTGATCCTAGATTCTGAAAGATGATAAAATAACCTGGAATTAAACTTAGTCTTTCAAGATGATAAAATCAATCAGAATTGAACCCAGATCCTTCAAGATGATAAGTTATTGCTTTACCACATAGCTATTGGCAGAATATAAATTTAATGAAACGAAAAAGTATTTCTAGACAATATTCTATGAAACCATCAGAGTTTGAAATATCATAAGAGCAATTGTAAGTAGGGGAGCAAATAAAATTTGAATAATTTCAATGAATTTTATATTTGGAATTGACATTACATACTTCATAGAATATTGGTTTCCTTGGTCTACTTAAATTATAATAAATTGTGAATTGAAATAGTAGATCTAAAATTTTTGCCATTATATTAATGTAACATTATTACATAGTATTGACATGTTCAACATATACATCTAGCCCTCGATTTGCACGGCACTCAATTTACACAGTTTAGCATTTACATGGTTTTTTAAATGAAAACAAAAATTTTTTTGGATTTTATTTTGACTGTTTTGCATTATGCCATTTATAAATTAAAAGTGTGTCATATAGTCACGTTTTGTGAGTTTACGAGTTCATAGAGATTAATAAAGAGGGAATCGTTTTGTGGGTTTACGAGATCGTAGAGATTAATAAAGAGTGAATACATTTTTGTATAGTCCAATTTATTTATATTAATAAAGAGTGAATACAGCTATATTTCGTATAGTCCAATTTATTACCTTGTGGGTTTACGAGTTCGTAGAGATTAATAAGGAGTGAATACAGTTATACTTCGTATAGTCCAATTTATTTACACTAAAGAGTGAATACAGCTATATTTCGTATAGTCCAATTTATTCACAAACAGATTAATAAAGAGTGAATACAGTTATATTTCATATAGTCCCATTTATTTACACACAAAATAAACAATCTTGTTTCACTATAACTAAATTCAATACAAAATCTGATAATTATCTCATGCAACACTAATCTATGTCTTTAAACAGAATAACTCAGTTCTTCTTAGTCCACTTTTGCTTTCACAATTTATCACTCAATAATTCACAGTTCTTAGTCCACTTTCGCTTTCACAATTTATCGCTCTCTTAATTATCTCATACAACACTAATCTGTGTCTTTTATTCAGAATAACTCGCATTCTTCCTAGTCCACAATATATGTCTTTAATTCAGAATAACTCACAGTTTTTCTTAGTCCACTATGTCTTTAATTCAGAATAACTCACAGTTCTTCTTAGTCCACTTTTCATGTCTTTAATTCAGACTAACTCACAGTTGTTCTTAGTCCACTTTCGCTCCTTTAATTCAGAATAACTCACAGTTCTTCTTAGTCCACTTTAGCTTTCACAATTTATCGCTCATTATTAACTTTTACTGTCCAAGTCTCGCAGTTCAACTAAACTCAATTCACACTTGCAGCTCGCCTAATTATGTTTGAATACTTTTATTGTTTTTATTTATATGGAATATTGTTAAATTTATTTGTACCGTATTCGATGTTACTTGTTGTTTTTTCATTTTCAAAAATAAATTGGAAAAGTATAAGCATTAAATTGTGTGTAAAAAATTAATGAACCAATACCCTTTTTTCCTTTAATTCTTATCTCATTTTACACAGTTATAAAGAACATATCCTCGACTTTTCATTATCTTCTTTAGATCGATTTACACGGTTTACAGTTTAATGGAACATATCTTTTTATTTTGTATGAACTTTTCATTATCTTCTTTAGATCGATTTACACGGTTTACAGTTTAATGGAACATATCTTTCTATTTTGTATGAATACTGCATCTTGTTTTACACGGTTTCGGTTTGCACGATTTTTCCAGGAACATATCTACCGTGTAAATCGAGGGCTGAATGTACTTAATTTTGTAAAAATGCAATAATTTTCAGAATGTGAAAAACAATTATGAAATACAATAAATTTTGTTGCAGAGGTTTCATATTTTTCATTATTTTGTGATCCGTTGATTCATTATATATAAAGATTTGAAAAGATGCCTGATGTTTCTGTATGTTATTTCATAGTTTAAATTATCTTCTGATTAAACAGAATTTTAATTAAGAAATTTAAAATTACAGTTTGAATTTCTTTAAATTGTTTATTCTGCAAATGTTAAATTACTTAAAATTAATATTTAGTTGGATAAAATGCACAGGTTTCAAAATTATTACAACACTCAAAGGAGGAATATTATTATACATATACAAATAATGTTAAAATTATACACCAAAATAACGTTTATTCAGTTTATTCGAAGCACTTTCGGCTTAATTACAGCCCTCGTCAGAAGAACATCCATTTACTGAATACTAAAAACTAATTTTAGTATTCAGTAATGGAATGTAGTGCTGATGAAGGCTGTAACTAAGCTGAAAGTGCTTCGAATAAACTGAATAAACATTGTTTGGTGTATAATCTTACCATTATTTGTATATGTATAATAATATTCCTGCTTTTGGTGCTGTAATCATTTTGAATTCATACTTGGATCTTACAGTATTATGTACAGGTTTCATAAAATATATTGTCAAGTTTGTTAACTTTTACTTAATAATTTTTATAGAATATAAATTATTACGAGCTTGGAAAAAATTTAGTATTCAATAAGAAAAAGATTGGTTTCTTAAAAATTACAAACTGACTGAATTTGTAAAAAAATTAATGTGTCATTTTTTACAGTTATAAATTTCCTAACTTAATTATAATAGAATTTTAGAATAATGAAAGTGTTCATAGATTTCAGTGATGATTCCCTATTTATTTCATTTTTTAGGAAGGGAAGAAAGTTCGTAGTAGTAGTGGTTTTACAGGTAAAGGTTTCAAATTTGATGAAGCTGAAGCTCAACTGGCAAATGAGAAAAAGAAATTTCAAAAAGCTGCTCTTGTTTTGCAAGATTCTGATGATGAAGATGCAGAAGCTGATGTAAATGTTTTATCATTATCTTAACTTATTTTACCAATATATTGAAATTATTAATTTGATCTTTCTTTTTTATTACTGTTAGATCGATCAAGAAATAGAAAATATGTTAGCACCAAAAAAACGTGTCCAAGAAGTCACAATTGCGAAAACCAGCCAAGGTACAACCATTCCTGGATTACCGGGTGTGTTGTTCCCTTCTGCTGGTAGCGCAGAAAAACTTGAGCTCGCAAAACGTCTAGCATCCAGAATTAGTCTCCAAAAGAACATTGGATTAGAAGCCAAAGGGGCGACACAACAAGCAACAGAAGCCGTTCTGAAAGGACAGTTGTCGTCGCCTGTTATTTCTGTAAGTAGTAGCCTGTTATTTCTATAAGTTTAAATCGTAAATAAGGCTAAGTAAATTTTATTTTTTAGGCAAAAACTCTAGCGGAACAACGCGCTGAAAAACTTCATGCTAAACTAAACTATCAACCTAAGTCCGAAGATGATGGTAAGGATGATGAATCAGGTGTTGAAACATTTAGAAAATATGAGGAAGAATTGGAAATCAATGATTTTCCTCAGCAAGCTAGATGGAAAGTTACTTCAAAGGTAAATATTTTTCTTTAAAATATTAGGACACTTAATGGAAAAATATATAAAAAACATTTCATTTTACAGGAAGCATTGGCACAAATCAGTGAATATTCTGAGGCTGGCATCACAGTACGAGGCACATATTATCCACCTGGGAAAGATCCAAAAGATGGGGATAGAAAATTGTATTTGGCCATTGAGAGTACGAATGAATTAGCTGTTTCCAAAGCTAAAGTGGAAATTGTTCGTCTTATCAAAGAAGAATTAATAAAAATGGTAAGATTGAATTTCTTAGTCATTTTAATGAAAATTTAATTTTAAAGAACAAGATGTATCTGAAAATGACAATAAATAGAAGTTTATTAATTTCTAATTTTATCTTTTTCAAACAGAACTATAATTAAAAAATATATTGTCATAGATTAAATTTTTATTAAAATAAGGAATCGTAAATTAACAAAAAATATATAAGAGAATTGGTATGATATTTGATGTTATCTTTATGAATACGTCAAATATGAATTGAATTAGAGTATTCTTCCTGTAAATAAATTACATATATATTTGCTGACATGCAATAAATGCAGTTTTAATCTTTAGAATATAGATGTATTCGTGATATTAACTGAGTTGATTTTTCTTAATCGTAGATACTGCAATGATTTCATGTTATACAGGGTGGGCCAAGATAAACCGAACCCAACCAAATAATGAACATATGAATTGCAAGGCTGTTTTATCTTTTAGTTTTATACAAGTAGATGAATAGTCCTTTACTAAGAATATCTTGGCTTCCTTCATGCGTCATTCACAGCTCTCTATGAAAAATTATTATTATTGCATGGTTCTACATTGAATATCTTTTCCCGTATCAGGTTCGGTTTATCTTAGCACTGTATAACAATATCTGTATTATCCAATGTATCAGAAAAAAATTATTTGTTGCATTAAATTACTTATTAATTTTTAAAAGATAGTTATTTATCTTACTTAAATTTAAAGTGGGAGTTATAAACTAACTTTTCAAAAACTGCTTAATCATATCAGTGCTTTAATCCTTTGAACTAAGCTTTAAAGTGGGAGTTTTGTTCCTAATCTTATTTTGCTAGGTTTTCAAATTAAGCTATTAAAGATAATGTAAGTATCTGTATTGTAATCAGAATATGATATTCAATACAGAAGAATTCGAAAATACTGAGGTCAACAATTGACCTTGGATGGACGTTTGACAATTATGCACCCCTGATGTACTACTTGTTTCGACTGCAGATAACAGAAAAATAATTGTATTGTTTATCAGCTGATTTCGAAAAACCGTTAGATATTTCCCGCCAGAATCTAGGACGCCGACTTCCGCGTCGATCGTCAAGTGTGGTATAGGTCGCTTTGTTTCGCTGATAAGTTAAAATTTATAAATTTTTAAATAAAACTAATTTATCGAATTTTGTGTTTGAAAAAGCGCTAAAATCGTATTATTTACAAGTATATTATTTACAAATCGTATTATTTAAACTTTCCCAAATTATAATTTACTGGATTAAGATATCTGTAAAAAAGAAGTAAGGATAAAATCTGAAGTTAATGTGGAACATGGTTTTGAAGTCGGACAAATTCGGACAAACTGTTCTTGATTTTGGGGGTGCAAAGATCACAATTATATTAATTAATTCGGATTCGGTTCGAATTAAAGAGGTAATTAAAAATTTATTAAAGTACTGAACTTGGGTTCGAATTAAAGGGGTAATTAAAAATTTATAAAAATATCGACAGAAAATCAAATTTTTGAATAATACGATAGAAATATGGAAAATATGATATAATTTGAGATTTTAACCATTTTTTCTCGATTTACGCAAAAATTACGAAGTTATTAAAAGTTTTAAATTTTGTCTTGGCTACCATAACCATTTTTTCTCGATTTACGCAAAAATTACGAAGTTATTAAGTTTCAAAGTTTGTCTCGTGAGATCAAGCGGTGGAGTGTTAAAGGTAACCTGGTATGGGTGCCATTCTAACACCAAAAAATTGTAAAATCTCTAACTTTCTTTAATAAACCTTTGATTGGTTTTACATTGTCTCCGAGTCCATTTTAATCGGGAAAGCTACATTTCTTCCATCCTACCCATAAGTCCACGAGTGCGAAAGGCCTAAGTAGTCATTCCGTTAGGTTAGTTAATCCGAACTATCCTCATGGAATATTTTATCTGGCGGCGGCCACTTATAGAACCGGCATCATCACAGGCTGATAATGGCGGAGGCCACTTATAGAGCCGCCATCATCACAGGCTGACCAACACGGCCACTTATAGAGCTGCCATCATCACAGGCTGACCAGCACCCATGATTGAGTAAACCGGAAGAGATTGAAGGATGGGTTTCAATGGTCCGGACCCAGATCCCTCCTAAAATTGGAGGAGTTGGACCTTGAAGGATGGGTTTCAATGGTCTGGACCCAGATCTCTCCTAAAAATTAGAGGAGTTGGACCCCCCCGGACCCAGATCCCTCCTAAAAATTGGAGGAGTTGGACCCCTGGATCATCCAGAATGGTAATCCACATCTTTACCACTCATGGACCCCAGATCCTACAGAATGGTAAGCCACAACTTTACCACGCTGCTATCCGAGGAGTGGGATCCAGATCCTCCAGGATGGTAAGCCACAGCTTTACCATGCGGCCATCTGGCCAGAATGGTGAGCCACAGCTTTACCACGCAGCCATCTGGCTGATCTTTTCCAGAATGTTAAGCCACAGCTTTACCACGCAGCCATCGGGCTGATCTATCATTTCGAGTCCATGGGTCCTCCAGTTTGTTCTGTGAAGTGTTCATTATCCGAACATGTGTTCGTTAACCATATAAAACCAGAGATAGACCTCCAGACTGCGGTCCCATAGTTTGTTCTATAAATAAATCTTTGATTTGTTTTAAGTTGTCTCAGAGTTCAGTTTAATCGGGAAAAACCACTGTTAGTTCCATGAGAACTGTTTCGTTAACCGAACATAAAAATCTTTCAAAAAAGTGTTCGTTATCCGATTTGTTTGTTATCCGATCACCCACTGTACTCTGCTAAAATTAATCATTAGTCATGTGAGGCCCGCACGGCCCACAGAGCTCGCAAGATACGACATTACGATGCTCTACAGGCGGATAGCCTTTCGGCGGCGTGTGGCGTTGGTAAGGACGGGTAACGAGACGTTAGACACAGACGGACTTAGAGACAACGTTCGTGTAAACATCTTCATTTATTGGAAAGAGAATTTTTACAGTCATAGTAAACCCGACAATCAAAGTCGGAGGACAATACCTTATCAACAATGAATCTTTTCTCTGGCAGGTAGTTCTCGGCAGGATATGTTCTTCTACCGACGGGAACAGATGGGTGCTCCTTTGGGTCGTGACTTTAATGCGTCGTCTTTAGGGAAGGAAGAAAGGTGCAGAAACCGGTGTGTTGACAGTCCAGGTTGGTCTACGTTCAAGTCGCCGACTGCGAAGATTGTTCCTACACTCAGGATCTAACTCGAACCAAGGTAGTGATCTCTTCTTTATAGAGATGGATGGACGATGATTACAGACCTTTTTTTGAATGGTAAGCTGCGTCAAGGTTCTCAGGCGAGATCGTCGGAAGCTCCTAGCAAGTCGTCTTGACCATCTGAGACTGACACTGTCGGCCGGATGGCCGCGTGGTAAAGCTG
This sequence comes from Olivierus martensii, assembly GCA_000484575.1. Lineage (NCBI taxonomy): Eukaryota > Metazoa > Arthropoda > Arachnida > Scorpiones > Buthidae > Olivierus > Olivierus martensii. Next base: position 38,089 of record AYEL01065230.1, on the reverse strand, counting down.
CGGCTTACCACCCTGGAGGATCCGGGTTCAAATCCGGGTCCCACACCTCCAGTTTTTCAGGAGGGGTCCGGGCCCGGCTCGTTGAACCCCATTCTTCAGCCATCCAGTTGGCCCCATCATTGGTGTTGGCCAGCCTGTGATGGGCTGTATAAGTGGCCGCCGCCAGATAATGAATATCCCATGAGGATATGGCGGCTTAACCGAACTAACCTAACCTAACCTGAGACTGACACTGCTGCCCACTCAGCCCCCACTTCCTTGGAATTTCAAATTTACTATACCAGATTTATGGGCAATTTATGGGCTCTTAATATTGGGCTCATTCTGTTGGACACCAATATTGGTTTTTTTGTCGGGGCAGAGTGGGCAGAGGTCGCACAGGCCTATCGTTCTGATGTTTCACCCCTTCAAAGCCGTGTGACTGTTCTTGGACTGCTCCTTGTTCACTTTTACTAACCGAAAATTAACTGGTTGTTAATTGACATCATAAAAGGAGCTTTGTTAGTAAGACTGGTCTGTTTGCATTCATAAAAGGAGCTTTGTTAGTAAGACTGATCTGTGTTTACAACTCGATCATAAAAGGAGCTTTGTTAGTAAGACTGATCTGTGTTTACAACTCTTAAAAGGAGCTTTGTTAGTAAGACTGATCTGTGTTTACAACTCGCACAGGAGCTTTGTTAGTAAGACTGGTCTATGCTTACAACTGCACTAATCGAATATCGCATTATTCGAACTCACACTAATCGAGGCCTATACTAATCGAAATCGCATTATTCGAACTCGCACTAATTGAGGCCTACCTGTATTAATCGAAATCGCATTATTCGAACTCGCACTAATCGAGGCCTACCTATTGGCAATCGAAAATCGCATTATTCGAACTCGCACTAATCGAGGCCTACCTGTACATTGCTTTGTTGTTTGATCAAAGCAGTTTACATATGAATTAAAGATAAAAATTCTCAAGATTCAAATTGTTCTGTAGTTAATCTACAAAATCCGTTGAACATAAAATAATGTGAAAAACAGAAAATGTTGTCATTTGCATTATCTGAAAGACCTTGCATTCATTTATTTGCAACCCAAAATAAAATAGAATCCAGATATATAAGTTTGAACAATTTGCATTGTCATTATTTTTATACAGTTAATCTCCTCTAACAAAATTGTATAGAGCAGCGGTTCTCAAACTTTTTTCATTCATGACCCTTCAAACTTTTTTCCTTCACGACCCCATTTTTCATTACGAGATTTTTCGCGACCCTAATTCACGACCCCATTTTTCATTATGAGATTTTTCGTGACCCCATTTTTTATTACGAGCGCTTCTCAAACTTTTTTCATTCATGACCCCATTTTTCATTACTAGCTTTTCGCGACCCCAGGTATTAAATATGAAATAAAACGTACAAGTATATTTACACACTTATTAAGATGAACACAATCAACCAACTACACTGAAAATTTATAACACACTTATTAAGATGAACACAATCAACCAACTACACTGAAAATTCATGTGTTGTCATACGTTAAATATTGGGCAAAGTATTAAATATGGAATAAAACATATAAGTATATAAATCATTTACTTCAGATGAACACAATCAGCCAACTACACTGAAAATTCATATGTTGTCATAAGAACACAATCAGCCAACTACACTGAAAATACATATGTTGTCATACATTTAAAACGTACAAGTATATAAGTCATTTACACACTTATTAAGATGAACACAACCATACAAGTACATAAATCATTTACACACTTATTAAGATGAACACAATCAAACAACTACACTGAAAATTCATAAACAAGTACATAAATCATTTACACACTTATTAAGATGAACACAATCAGCAAAAGTATATAAGTCATTTACACACTTATTAAGATGAACACAATCAACCAATCACTACATCATTTATACACTTATTAAGATGAACACAATCAGCCAATTACTTTCGCGACCCCAGGTATTAAATATGAAATAAAACGTACAAGTATATTTACACACTTATTAAGATGAACACAATCAACCAACTACACTGAAAATTTATAACACACTTATTAAGATGAACACAATCAACCAACTACACTGAAAATTCATGTGTTGTCATACGTTAAATATTGGGCAAAGTATTAAATATGGAATAAAACATATAAGTATATAAATCATTTACTTCAGATGAACACAATCAGCCAACTACACTGAAAATTCATATGTTGTCATAAGAACACAATCAGCCAACTACACTGAAAATACATATGTTGTCATACATTTAAAACGTACAAGTATATAAGTCATTTACACACTTATTAAGATGAACACAACAGCCAACTACATTGAAAATACATATGTTGTCATACGTTAAATATTGGAAAACTACATTGAAAATACATATGTTGTCATACGTTAAATATTGGACGTTAGACTACATTGAAAATACATATGTTGTCATACGTTAAATATTGGACGTTTATGGAAATTACATATAAACTGAAATTCAAGTATTTGAATTTAATTTTTGTAATTACATATAAACTGAAATTCAAGTATTTGAATTTAATTTTTGCGACTCCTTACATATAAACTGAAATTCAAGTATTTGAATTTAATTTTTGCGACCCTACATATAAACTGAAATTCAAGTATTTGAATTTAATTTTTGCGACCCCAAATGGGGTCGTGACCCATAGTTTGAGAAACATTGGTATAGAGCAATGGTTGCCAATTTTTTTAGATTTGAGATCTGCTTTTTATTTCAGAAATCACTGGCGATCTACTTTATAGACTATTGTATAATCTATAAAGTAGACCGCCAGTGATTTCAAACAACAATAACAATTTTTGATATAGAAAATATGACAAACCACTGCGGGCTACCTCTCATGGCTTGCTGGTCGACTAGTAGACCATGGTCAAACATTGGCCACTCCTGTATAGTAATTAAAGTTGTAGACATTCTGCAACAAATCCGAGTAAAAAAGAAAAACCAAGCACTATGCAGAAATAAAACCTTTATTTCCTAAAGGAACGTTTTCAACCATTCCCCACTGATCTTCTTCAGCTAATAATGTTTTCAACCATTCCCCACTGATCTTCTTCAGCTAATATTTAGCTGAAGAAGACCAGTGGGGAATGGTCGAATATGTTCCTTTAGGAAATAAAGGTTTTATTTCTGCATAGTGCTTGGTTTTTCTTCTTTATCCCTGTATAGTGTGCACAATAATCTGAAATAACTAGATAATGAACTGTTTTCCTATATCATAAGAAAAGTACAATATAATAAGTATAAGAAAAGTACAATTTGTAATAAAAAAATAATTCTAATTGTCATTTAAAATCATTATAAGCTATATTTGTATTTATCTATAATTAAGTAAATGCACACTTTGAAATGGAGTTTAACAGATTGCTACTGGATTTAAACGAAGCATTTTCAAAAGATAAAAAATGTTTCTAGATAAATCTCGATAATTTTTTACTATTTCACACACGCAACATTTTAAAAGATTTTAGATAAAACAAATCAATGCAAATATATGACATTTTCATAATAGCCAGAAAGAATTCTGCAGATATTTTTGCTCTTCTAAATATCAGACCTACGTTCAGTTTAATTCATAATAAGTTCAGGAATAAGATCACGAACTTTATATTATAAAATATTGTGTAAATAATTTTCATTTCAATATTAAACTAACTCGGGTTTTCAGATACATCTTGTATAAAAATTAGATGATATATTATATAAAAATTTTTTTCTTTTCCAGCAACATTCTTATCAACCAATCAACAGAGGACGTTACAAAGTGCTTTAGTTCAACTGATTTTCTTTTGTGTAATCCTTCAAATTCCTCAATGATGATTACATTCTTTCCATTGATTTCACTAAACTTTTATGTAAATATTACTTTTATGCCTACCTAATAGCAATTCTTTTTTTTTTTTTTTTTTTTTTTTTTTTTTTTTTTTTTTTTTTTTTTTTTTTTTTTTTTTTTTTTTTTTTTTTTTTGTTTTTAAATTAAACCATATAAACCAAAAATTGTAAATTTCCAAAGTAAGATAAATTAAAAACGAAAAAGCTTTCTTTCCTGATAAGTTAAAATTTTTTTGATTGATCTAGAAATATGTAATGATGTCTCTTATTCAATAAATAGATCATCTTTGAGGAACTATTTTGTGCATATATTAACTTGAAACAGTTTACTATAGAACTATAAACCACTTTTGCTATAATTCATATTTATTTTAACAAAATTATTGCTTTTATACAAAATTATATACAAGGCTGGGGTGTCGGCAGGAAAATGTGCCATACTGACACCTACATTTTTTATATTGCTGACGCCGACACCGACTCCTCTGACAGTAAATGCTCATACACAAATGCTGCTGATTTTTTAGAACATATTTTTATTCAATATTTATTACTGAAAAAAATTATTTATTCATCTGAAACAGAAAATAATTATTTAATACATTTTTTAAATTTAAAACCAATAAATTATAAGCAATGAGAAAGTTATTGCCGACACTGACATTGACTCCCCAGCCCTGCAAAAAGTTCCACATAAATTGAAAACTGAATAAGTTCAACAATACTATTTGATACAGGTAGACATTCAAAAATCTGACAATCTCGGGACCTGAGGAGTGACGGATTTTTAAATATGCCGGATAATTGAAGATTTATATATGCTGTATATATTTAATAGAAAATTACTACATTTACAATCTTTTAAAGGAAACAAAATAAATATTAAAAGAAAGAAGGAATGAACAGAGCTGTGTGTTAGTATGGTAAGCAACCAGGGCCGAATTTACCAATAGGCCGTATAATTCTAGGGGCACCAAAACTATCAATCAGTTTTCGACTTTTATAAACTTTAATAAAAACCCATTTTTTCTTATTAAAAGTACTGGATATCTAAACTTTTAATAAGAAAAAATGGGTTTTTATTAAAGTGCTAGATAGATGTAAAATTTTAAAGGTTCCTTATAAGTTATAAGGAGCCTTTAAAATTAAACAAAATTTTAAAGGTTCCTTATAAGTTATAAGGAGCCTTTAAAATTAGACTTTTAAAGGTTCCTTATAAGTTATAAGGAGCCTTTAAAATTAGACGTACCTGATTTGAATTTTTAGGGGCTCCAAAGTGTTGCTCATCCTTGGGCCCCCAAAAATGAAAATCTGGCTCTGCAAGCAACACCGAACAACTGAGAATCAAAACATCAATGGCACCTCCAAAAAACAGTGCGGGAAAATTTGAAAATACGCTCCTGAAATTCATGCCGGAATACTGAAGATTCCGGATTTTCGATTGCCGGATTTTTGAATGTCAACCTGTATATACAAATGAGCGTATTAGAAAACAAAATGGTGAAACGAAATTTATAAGCATACTTTAACCATAAATAAGAAAATTTAAGGCAATAAGTAATATTTTTGCAAAAATGTAATTTGCTTATTGAATTTTTCATTAGCATTTTATGGAAATTTAACAGAATTAAAAGAATTAAACAACCATATATCTCTGAAACTACGTAAATTGAGAACCAACTATATGTACAAAATTTTCTTTTTATGATCTTTTCAGACCATAAAATTGAATAAGTTTGCTAATGCTTGTCAACAAGTTTGAATGAATTTTTGGAGTAAAATACATTCCTCGGTAATTTATGCAAACTTTTCTGAGGATACATTTATATTCAATTTCTGAACTTGCGAACCGAGAGAGATGATAAAAGATTATAGAATTGTACAAAATTTTCTTTTTATGATCTTTTCAGACCATAAAATTGAATAAGTTTGCTAATGGTTGTCAACAAGTTTGAATGAATTTTTGGAGTAAAATACATTCCTCGATAATTTATGCAAAATTTTCTGAGGATACATTTATTTTCAATTTCTGAACTTGCGAACCGAGAGAGATGATAAAAGGTTATAGACTTCATTGCCATATGAATATTAAAGATGTATTTATTTATTTATTTCATTTTACAAAACAAAATATTCTATACAACATTCATGAAAAAGAAAAAGCGTTCAATAACATTAATTTCATCTGTCTTCTTCTTTAAAGATGTATTTATTTATTTATTTCATTTTACAAAACAAAATATTCTATACAACATTCACAAAAAAGAAAAAGTGTTCAATAACATTAATTTCATCTGTCTTCATCATCTAGTTTTAGTATTATTTATAAATTCATTATTAAAATATTTAATGTAAAGAAAACTGATCTTAAATTTTCATATTTAGTTTTACGAGTATATCAAAATTGAACTATAGCGAGCATACAATTTCATTTAAATAAATATTAATAGCATGAAATAATTTTACTTCTTTTTGCATGATTCTAGCCAGTTATGGTAATTAAAAGAAATATTATTATTATTATTGTTTAGCACAAGATTTTTGAGATATCCAAAACTTAAGACATACATATTCTTAAATAAGGAAACTAGATTTTCAAGAAATTTGTTCAGAATTAATTAATTAATAGAATATTTTTTTATTAACCTTATCTAATTTAATAAATGATAATTAATCACTTAACCATTTTCTCTTCAAATAAATTATAATAGGAATTGTTCTAAAGTGGTTAATAGCTGAGATGATCATTAAGATATTCACAGTTACTTTTGCTTTTCAGTTTTTAAATTTAATGTCAGAATCATGTGCTATATCTAATTTAAAGTCTATGCAGCATGTTAACTGAAAGCACAGTAACCAAATGGAACCAGATTATCTGTTGGATATAAAATTTATTCCTGAAGCTTACCAGATATGCTGAATCAGAGATTAACATCCTATGATGTCTCTCAGCTAAAGTGTTGCATTGGCAAGTTGAAACAGATGCGTTATTAAAATATACAGCTAATCCGCTATGCTAGGATTAGATTCCACCTTATTAGTTTGTGATTCAGAGCTTCGTAATTTGAGGTTTAAATTTTCTGGAAGTTTTCACCCACTTATCATTGGTGAGGAGGAAACACTCAGATGGTCCCATTTTTTTGTCCTTACAGAAGTTTCTAGAAATGCTTAGATATTCATACGTAACAGTGACAAAATCTATAGATGCACTCAGAGCCGACCCAAGGCACTTTGGAAACACTCAGATGGTCCCATTTTTTTGTCCTTACAGAAGTTTCTAGAAATGCTTAGAAATTCATACGTAACAGTAACAAAATCTATAGATGCACTCAGAGCCGACCCAAGGCACTATGCAAGTGATGCACAGCATCAGGGCGCCTTACAAGATTATTTAGCCACTATTGTCTTTAAAAAATAAAGGATGGGCGCTATAAAAGAACTCTACAGCAGGGCCGGCTCTGGATGCACTGCATTATAATGTATGTAATCCCATACATTATAATGCAATGTGTCAGTAATAATTATGATGCAATTAACGATTCCTTAATAGTTTCATCAATAATTTTTTAACATTAAACTTGTCAAAGAAGGATTGATTATTGCACAAAATTTCTCATATGTATAAGGAAACTCCCTAATTTCGACACTGGACCACTATTATCATACTGAAATTTTATAAAAAATTTAAGATTGACATTATTTGTTATTACTTTACATAGGGTAAAGTAGAACGAATAATGTATGTAATCCCATACATTATAATGCAATGTGTCAGTAATAATTATGATGCAATTAACATATTCCTTAATAGTTTCATCAATAATTTTTTGAACATTAAACTTGTCAAAGAAGGAATTGATTATTGCACAAAATTTCTCATATGTATAAGGAAATTCTCTAATTTCGACACTGGTCCCCTATTATCATGCTGAAATTTTATAAAAAATTTAAGATTAACATTATTTGTTATTACTTTACCATAGGGTAAAGTAAAACGAATAGGGAATGAATAAAAATAAGGTAAGAAAAAATAATAATAGATGACGATAATTTGTAACATTTTAAACTTTTAATAATAAAAATGCATCTAAAACAATTTAAGTATCATATTAATGGTACGATATCGTTCCATTCTTGTCCATAATGTAAAAACTGCAATATGCGTAAGTCTTCTTAATCTCACGAAATTTTGATCGGCCGGATGGGCGCGTGGTAAAGCTATGGCTTACCACCTGGAGGACAGGGTTCAAATCCGGTTCCACACCAAGTTTTCGGCCCATTGAACTCCATCCTGCAACCATCTGGTTGATCCCATCATGGGTGTTGGCCAGCCTGTGATGGGCTCTACAAGTGGCTACCACCAGATACAGAATATCCCATGAGGATATGGCGGCTTAACCATACTAACCTAGCAAACCCCGTCCAGCCCCCCTTCACGGGTGTGGGTGCAGCCCGTGATTGGAACTGGCCCTACCCCTTTAGTAATCTCCCTGATTGGAAAAGACGTGAAATATGCAAGAAAACGTGATCCACGAAATTTTGAATCGGAAGATTTTGTGAAAAAGTTACAATAGATTAAAATTCAATAGATTAAAAGTTTAGATTAAAATTTTCAATCCCAATTATTTACATGAACTGCTGAAATGCTGTACCTATTTTCCAAATAAAATGAAACAATAAAATTTATTAATTAAAAAGTCTTGGCACAAGACAAATAAAGCTATGCATCTCTCCATCCGTCGCATCAATAATATCACTTGATGTATCATTACGCATTCTCTGGTTGATGATCATTATTATTACGCGTGGTTTGTATATGCGAAAGGACATAACCATTGCAACCAACCATACATTATTTACCACACATTAAATGAATAAAGTACTAATTAACAATATTTTATCCATAAATTTTGAATTTTAATGCATAATTATCGCGTGTTATCGCGGATAAAATTGTATATTTTTCAAAATTGACAGACTTCAAATTCAGAACCCAAATTGAGATTTTTGAAATTTAGTTTGTAGCTAGAAAACTTAATTTGGAGCAAATATAAATTTAATAAGCCGAAAAATATATAAACAGTTTTTTTTTACTTTATTTTTCCAGTCTCGAATTCCTGCTATTCGGTGTAAGATTACATTGGTTAAGCCGCCATATCTCACGAGGGATATACTGTATCTGGTGGCGGCCATTTATATAGCCCATCATAGGCTGGCCAACACCCGTGACGTCAACGGATCGGGACCGGGCTCAGAACCTCCTGAAAATTTGGAAGTGTAAGATCCGGATCCTCTAGGATGTCTCAGCTTTACCATTCGGCCTGCTATTCGAAATTTTGACAATCGGTCGGATTTCGTAATTCAACGATTCGATATTTCCCAAGGATCTTTTATACAAACTGGATGGATTGCTCAATGTTAGAAAATCGAAACTGGCAGAAACTTTATAATTTCGACCAACAACATAGCGGACGCAAACGTAAATTCGACGATACAGCAAACTGACTTTGTTTTGGAGACCAGACGTATCCCGTTTATATAAATAAGTGTGATGACCAAATCCTAACAAAGTCAATTTACGATATCGTCGCGTCCGTCATGTTGTTAACCGAAATTACAAGCGGCCGTATGGCCGCGTGCTAAAGCTGCGGCTTACCGCCCGGGAGAATCCGGGCTACAGTTTTTCAGGAGGGATCCGGGTCCAGCTCGTTGAACCCCATCCTTCAGCCATCCGGTTTTGTATTTTTTGCAACAGATGACGCAACTTTCCACTCAGTAAGAGTAGTAAGTGGCGGGGCGAAACAAACCTTTCCACAGGCTGACCCCTCCATAGGGGTGGGCAAATTGTAGAGAACGGAAAGAGTAGTAAGTGGCGGGGCGAAACAAACCTTTCCACAGGCTGACCCCTCCGTAGGGGTGGGCAAATTGTAGAGAGCGGACGACGGGCCGGGCCCGGACTCCATGATAAATATTTTCAAGGGGTGGGGCCCACCTCTGCGGAGGGGTCAGCCGGATTGTGGAGGACGGGGATCAATGGGCCGGGCCCGGACCCTATGATAAATATTTTCAAGGGGTGGGACCCGGTCCAAAGGCTGCCCACCCCTGCGGAAGGGTCAGTCGGATTGTGGAGATAGGGGATCGACGGGCTGGGCCCGGACCCCATGATAAATATTTTCAAGGGGTGGGACCCAAGATTCGAACCTGGACCCCATGATAAATATTTTCAAGGAGTGGGACCCGAGATTCGAACCCGACCCCATGATAAATATTTTCAAGGGGTGGGACCCGAGATTCGAACCCAACCCCATGATAAATATTTTCAAGGGGTGGGACCCGGGATTCGAACCCGCCCCCATGATAAATATTTTCAAGGGGTGGGACCCGAGATCGAACCCGGGTCCCATGATAAATATTTTCAAGGGGTGGGACCCGAGACTCGAACCCGGGTACTGGGTCAGCCGGATTGTGGAGGACGGGGATTGACAGGCTGGGCCCGGACCCCACGATAAATATTTTCAAGGGGTGGGACCCGAGATTCGAACCCGGGTCCTCAGAGTGGAAAGCCTGGATCGACGGGCCGGGCCCGGACCCCATGATAAATATTTTCAAGGGGACGACGGGCCGGGCCCGGACTCCATGATAAATATTTTCAAGGGGTGGGACGGGCCGGGCCCGGACCCCATGATAAATATTTTCAAGGGGTGGGACCAGCGGGCCGGGCCCGGACCCCATGATAAATATTTTCAAGGGGTGGGACCCTACCGGGCCCGGACCCCATGATAAATATTTTCAAGGGGTGGGACCCGATATTCGAACCCTGGTCCTCCAGAGTGGAAAGCCGAAGCGTTTCCACGCGACCAATCCCGAACCCGGGTCCTCCAGAGTGGAAAGCCGAAGCGTTTCCACGCGGCCTATCCGGCGCCCGGACCCCATGATTTGATTTTCAAGGGGTGGGACCCGAGACTGTACCCCGGGTCCTCCAGAATGGAAAGCCGAAGCGTTTCCACGCGGCCAATCCCAGTGATTGGACCCCATGATAAATATTTTCAAGGGGGACCCGTGACTCAAACACGCCCCATGATAAATATTTTCAAGGGGTGGGACCCGGGATTCGAACCCGAATCCTCCAGAGTGGAAAGCCGAAGCGTTTCCACGCGGCCACCCGAGATTCGAACCCGGGTCCTCCAGAATGGAAAGCCGAAGCGTTTTCGCTCTTCCGATCTCCCCATGATAAATATTTTCAAGGGGTGGGACCCGAGATCGAACCCGGGTCCCATGATAAATATTTTCAAGGGGTGGGACCCGAGACTCGAACCCGGGTACTGGGTCAGCCGGATTGTGGAGGACGGGGATTGACAGGCTGGGCCCGGACCCCACGATAAATATTTTCAAGGGGTGGGACCCGAGATTCGAACCCGGGTCCTCAGAGTGGAAAGCCGTGGGACCCGAGATTCGAACCCGACCCCATGATAAATATTTTCAAGGGGTGGGACCCGAGATTCGAACCCAGGCCCCATGATAAATATTTTCAAGGGGTGGGACCCGGGATTCGAACCCGAATCCTGGGTCAGCCGGATTGTGGAGGACGGGGATTGACAGGCTGGGCCCGGACCCCACGATAAATATTTTCAAGGGGTGGGACCCGAGATTCGAACCCGGGTCCTCAGAGTGGAAAGCCGGGATCCGAGATTCGAACCCGGGCCCTCCAGAGTGGAAAGCCGAAGCGTTTCCACGCGGCCACCCGAGATTCGAACCCGGGTCCTCCAGAATGGAAAGCCGAAGCGTTTTTCGCTCTTCCGATCTCCCCATGATAAATATTTTCAAGGGGTGGGACCCGAGACGAACCCGGGTCCTCCAGAGTGGAAAGCCGAAGCGTTTCCACGCGGCCTATCCGGCGCCCGGACCCCATGATTTGATTTTCAAGGGGTGGGACCCGAGACTGTACCCCGGGTCCTCCAGAATGGAAAGCCGAAGCGTTTCCACGCGGCCAATCCGGTTGGCCTAATCATGGGTGATGGCCAGCGCGTGGAAACGCTTCGGCTTTCCACTCTGGAGGACCCGGGTTCGAATCTCGGGTCCCACCCCTTGAAAATATTTATCATAGGGTCCGGGCCCGGCCCGTCGATCCCCGTCCTCCACAATCCGGTTGACCCTTACGCAGGGGTGGGCAGCCTGTGGAAGGACTTGTTTCGACTCGCCACTTAGTACTCTTACTGGGTGGAAAGTGGCGTCATCTGTTGACAAATAAAAAAAAAGTGGCCGCTGCCAGATAATGAATATCCCATGAGGATATGGCGGCTTAACCCAACTAACCTATCCGAAATTACAATGATTCGGCCATCTTCGTTTTTCTAGCAATGAGCAGTCCATCCAGTTTGTATAAAAGATTATTGTTTTTTTTCAATGCGATCAAATTACCGATATCAAAAATGAAGAAACATGAAAGGAATTCCGTTATTAATTCATTATTTAAATAATAATTTTAGCAGGAAGTTTTTCGATTTTTGAAACAGTCGATTTTCATTTTTGAAACCTAATTTAAACTGGCATCAAATGATTCATTATAAAACAAATCTTTAGCCTGTGTCCCACGCACAAGGACGCGACTATTTACGATGCGATACTCCGAGAGGCACCAAAAAAAAACAAACTAATAGACATAACCTCGACGCGTAACGTGTATATCGTAGTATCGCCTTCTTTAGCGGATATACAAATTTTCTCTGCTGAAGCGACAAAGACAAATCGTGGCTACTGAGTTCGATTCAGAGATTCTAATATATTTCATTATAGACTATAGAAACGTCGCTTGCACGTGGGGACATGGGCTTATTTTCTGGAAGTTATTGAACAAGTAATTATTTTTCAGACTTTTTGAAAACATAAATTGCATATAAATATATAATTTGGTAGTGATTATATTAATTACTATGCAATCACGATTTCAATTTATGCCAATTTGATATAACGCGAGCTGGGACAAAACGCCAATAAGATGGTGACTTAGCGCATTCTCTAAGTGTGTTTATAATTCCTATTTCTTACGCGCTCGCAATTTTATTTATCGTGGGTGTTCGTGCAACTTTCGATTTTATTTTTAATTGCATTTACAGTATCTTCTCTTAATTTAAATTCATAATTTTATGTTTTGTAACTTTTTTATTTTTACGTTATGTTTTATGCACGCTTTTTTGCTTTTTTTAAATGAAAAATTTTAATAACTTTTATTTTAATCTACTTTTGCAGAAGCCCTAACTGTAAGTTACTGAATTTTTATGGAGAAAATGATCTCAAACTACTCTTGCGCCTTAAGATCGCATAAATCACGATCGCACTGTTCGCATAATATATAGAGTAAGACAGGGCAACAAGGATCAGTTTTTAATCTTTTTCTTTATAAAGTCATAAATATCTGGACAAAAATTCTGCAAATTTTACTAAAAAATAGCCTTTTAAATGAAGATACTGATCTTGAAATGACTTCATAGCATCCTAAATAAACACGCTTTAAATAGAGTTGAGAAGCTCATTCATTCAGGTGGGGACGTTGCTCAGATGATAGAGCACTCGCTTTGCATGTGAGAGGTACCAAGATTGATACTCGCTGTCTCTATTTTTTTTGTAATATCATTTCAATGTCTGTTTGAATTCATTGTTAAAGTATTCATTTGTGATAGTCAGTTATTTGAGAATATCGGTTTTTTTTTGTTAACAGATGACGCCACTTTCCATTCAGGGAGAATACTAAGTGACGGGGCGAAACAAGCTCTTCCACAGGCTGCCCACCCCTGCGGAGGGGTCAGCCGGATTGTGGAGGACGGGGATCGACGGGCCGGGCCCGGACCCCATGATAAATATTTTCAAGGGGTGGGACCCGAGACTCGAACCCGGGTCCTCCAGAGTGGAAAGCCGAAGCGTTTCCACGCGGCCAATCCGGCCGACGAGAATATCGGGTTATCAGCAATGAACTCTTCGTTTCATTGTTAAAATCAACAATGAATGTTAACTATCAATAATGAGGTCGGCCGGATTGGCCGCGTGGAAACGCTTCGGCTTTCCACTCTGGAGGACCCGGGTTCGAGTCTCGGGTCCCACCCCTTGAAAATATTTATCATGGGGTCCTGGCCCGGCCCGTCGATCCCCGTCCTCCACAATCCGGCTGACCCCTCCGCAGGGGTGGCAGCCTGTGGAAGGGCTTGTTTCGCCCCGCCACTTACTACTCTTACTGAGTGGAAAGTGGCGTCATCTGTTGACAAAAAAAAACTATCAATAATGAATTTTAACAGACATTGAATTGATATAAAAAAATGGAGACGCCGAGTATCGATCTCAGTACCTCTTGTATGCAAAATGAGCGCTCTACCATCTGAGCTACGTCCCCACCTGACTAAAAAAAGGCTTCTCAACTTTACTTAAAGCGTATTTCTCCGTGTCATGTAATGTGTCTCGAATCGCTTTCAAGTTGCTCATTTTATATTTCAATTCTCGTACAGGCAAACACTTCCGTTACGAAAAAAGCATAAATTAGGAAACCGCAATCGCTTTCAAGTTGCTCATTTTATATTTCAATTCTCGTACAGGCAAACACTTCCGTTATGAAAAAAGCATAAATTAGGAAACTGTAAGGGGTCATCCATAAACTATCTCAAGCTATTTTGAATACTTTTATAAACATCTCGTTCCTGTGTTATTGAACGCCGCATTGGACAAACCCAGAGAGTTATGTATGGTTGGAGCAGCCATTCGATTCCGGCATCGACGATGTCGTCCACAATTCGGCTAACCCTCAGCAGTTGTCGGCCGTCTGTGGAAATGCTCTTTCGCCTTGTCACTTACTGTTCTAATAGAATGAAAACTGACGTCATCTGTGTCGGCCAGGTGGCCGCAGGGTAACGCTTTGGTTTACCATCCTGGAGGATCCAGGTTCAAATCCGGGTCCCACACCTCCAGTTTTTCAGAAGGGGTACGGGCCCGGCTCGTTGAACCCTATCCTTCAACCATCTGGTTGACCCCATCATGGGTGTTGGCAGGTTGGCCAGTCTGTGATGGGTTCTATAAGTGGCCGCCGCCAGATACAAAATATCCCATGAGGATATGGCGGCTTAATCTAACTAACCAACCAACTGATATCATCTGTTCACAAAAAAGAACTATGTTATAACAAAAATTAACAAGAACATTGAACATTTCAAAATATGAGAGTTTTCCTATTCAACATGAACACAATGTTAAATCTGTGCACAGATGAATAGCTTAGACTGGACCAACTATGGAGGAGACCGCACTGACTGTGATTTATCGATGAGAGACGTGAGGTCCATATTTTGACTCTTGACAGAAACTTAACTCCATTTTAAGATTCTGTCAAGAGTCAAAATATTCTGTCAACTCGATCAATCTGTTTGAATAAAAACAATACAGAAAACACTGTCACTTCCAACAGTAGTACTTCAAAAACAATTCTCGCATATAAAAAATACATGAAAGAAAAATTAATACATGAATTAATAATAATAAAATGCATTGAATTTAATGCTCTAAAAGAAAAAGAATTTTTTATACCTTTTAATATGTATATGATTCCACAGTAATCTGTGGTATGATTCCTCAATATGCAAATGCATTGAATTTAATGCTCTAAAAGAAAAAGAATTTTTTATACCTTTTAATATGTAGTATGATTCCACAGTAATCTGCATATTAAGGAATCATACCACAGAATGTTTATTTATTGAAATAATTTTGATATAGAATTGTAATTATAAAATAATTTGTATTATATTCATAAATATATACTGTATATATATATATATTTGTCAACAAATGACGCCACTTTAACAACTAAGAATTAGAACAATTAACTTAGTGTTCTAATTGACAGAATCAATTAGAACATTAAGTGACAGGGAGAGACAAGCCCTACCATAGGATACGTATCTCTGCGGAGGAATCAGCCTGATTGTGGAAAACGGGGATCGATGGTCGGGTCAGACTCAATGATAAATATTTTTAAGAGGTAAGACACAAGATTCGAACCCGGTCCTCCAGCGTGGAATCGTTTCCAAGGGGACAATCCGGCCGAAGCATTTCGTTGCTTAGCGTCCATTTTATTTTACACGAAATGAATCATGGGAACAGCGCTAGAAATTTTGGGGAAAGCGTAGTTTAACGCGACAGTGGGAACACGAATTCAAAATTTTTACCACGTTTAATCGCGGTGGTTTTGACAGTTCCGATTTCCGCGGCGAATAGTGGAAATCATAGTAGGAATTAACCTTCAATTCAGTTGGCCATTCACCACCGATGTCATCTACAAAATATCCAGAAATTTGGACAAGACCGCTCAGGCCACAGATTACACATATAGATGTTCCACACCCTATACCAGCCTTGGAAACTTTGGAGAGCATTCGCTAGCCAATCAGAAAGCAGTTCACAACACAGAGATGGCGCTTCAACCGATTTACGTCACCAGATACCACATAACATCTCGCAGGAAGTAGTTGTGATGTTGACACGTGGAATCCGATGACGTAATTACCAATTCACTATTACCGTAAAGTCATTATTTTGAAACCGATTAAATTAAAATTTTAAATATATGTTGTATTTAGTTACCTTTTTATATTCTGAATAATATATTAAGCTATTTTTTGAAGAAAACAGTAAAGATAGTAAAATGAAATTAACTCAATTATTGCAAATATCAATAAATTTATTGAAAAATATTCAAAATTAGGAACATTTCTATACAGCATTTAATCACGCAATCAATACAACACAGTATTTTATCCCCCCAAAAATCTACATATTTTATTTTTAAATATAATATCAGATGGAAAACAAAACAGTGAAATACAAAAATCTTTTTTAATTTTACCACAAATGATATAATCTATAATGATTTTCTTCTTATTCATATTATATTAAACAAGTATAATCACGAAACTTCTTTCTTTACTCTGGAGGCTAATTGTGAAACTTGTATATACGCGTACCTCTAACTTTAAATAATGGCGTCCAGTCTAGGTTCAAACTCGAGAACGAACACCATCTACAATATATTGTAGGTGGTCTTGTCGAGAACTCAGTGAAACAATAATCTTAGCAGTGTTAAAATACTACCCAAACAAGGAGCAGAAACTAAAAATCGTTATACATTTCACGTGATTTTAATTCAGCAAACAATAATTTTTAAATTTAAACGAAATTATTTAATAATTTTGAAAAATTGACATTAATATAGCTAAATGTACAAGCACTTTTTAATAATATAAAATTAGAAATATAACATAACGAAGAGGTCGCTACTGTTGTTGAAATTTCCACTAAATTGTCTAAATGTGCAGAGTGAAACATCTGTATAAATGTAATCTGTGGCTCAGGCGGCGCTGTGTGCGCGACGGAACACGCTTCCGGCAGATCATGCCGCCGATTGATTCAGTTTGATAGTTACTCATGTTATTTTAAATTTATTTTATCTATGTTACTCTAAATATAGTTTAATGATGACGTCTAAACGAATACGAAGAAGTCTACACAGAGAAAATAGTGAATTTTCATCATCCCCAAAGAAACTGAGAGATTCTAACGACAATAACAAAGATCTGTCAACTAAAGAAGAGGAACCATCAAGTTCTAATGGAGTGGTAACTGATAAACAATTAAATTGCTATTTTGATGATGATTCCGACGATTCGTGTGATGATGATGATAAATTATACGAGGTAAGTACGGAGTGTAGTGATACTGATAGTTTTAGTGACGATGAGGAAGAAGGCAACCAGAAAGAAACGACTTCCGGCTGGAATTCAGATCCTTTTAATCCGGAAATAGTCGAGTTCACAGGTGATCCTGGTTTTAAGGTACCCATACCTTCAGATAATAAATTGGAATGACTAGAACTGTTTCTCACGCCAGAAATAGTAGAATTTGTTGTGGAGCAAACGAATCGTTACGCAGAGCAATTTTTTATATACCAATTGAAAGAAACTCCATTAAAAGCAGCTTCGCCTTTCAATAAAAGGCGTAGAAAGGAATGGAAAAATGTAACAAAAAATGAGATATATCGGTTTTTAGGACTACATTTACTTACAGGTATAAATAGAAGACCGGATATTAGAATGTATTGGAGTAAAAACGAACTTTTGACTTCAGACGTATTTAGAAAAATAATGCAGCGGGATCGTTTTCTTACCATACTAAAGTTTTTGAATTTCTGTAACAACGAAAACATCCCAAAAAACAATACAAAATCACTTGCAGAAATCAAAGAAGTGCTGAAACTCTTCACTGATAGATTTAAATCAGTATACATTCCCAATAGACAGATAGCAATCGACGAAGCGATGCTAAAGTGGAAAGGAAGGTTAAGGTTCAAAGTACACATGAAATTCAAACCTGATAAGTATGGCATTAAATCATATGTTTTGGCAGAATCGTCATCAGGTTATGTCTGGAATTTTGAAATATATTCTGGCGAAGGAAAGACTATAAATCAAACTGTATTTAATCTCTTAGACAACCTTACAAACAAAGGATACTTCTTATTTATGGATAATTACTACAATAGCGTTTATCTTTCTCAACAGCTACTTTCAGAAGGTACTTATGTATGTGGTACACTACGGAAGAGAAGAGGGGAACCTGTTGAAATTACAGAAAAGGCTAAAGTTTTAAAAAGAGGAGAAACATTCTTCATGAGTAATGGAAAGGTGTGCATTCATTTATGGCATCAAAAGAGAGTTGTTAAAATGATATCCACAATGCATCCTCTGGAAATGGAAAAAGTGAAAACTAAAAATTATCCAGATGGTGTTTTAAAGCCTGTATCTGTTTTAGATTATAATAAATATATGGGTGCTGTGGATAAATGTAACCAGATGGTGAAATATTATCCGTGCTTTCGTAAAACGTTAAAATGGCAGAAGAAAATTTTCTTTTATTTTCTAAACATTTGTTGTTCCAATGCATTGGCTCTTTACAGGAAACAATTTCCAAAGGAGCAATTAACATTATTCGATTTCATATATAGTATTATCAAAGAGATGTTGATGAAAAGAGATGATACTGATTACACCAATAAGTATACTATTCAGCGTTTATCAGGAGGGATAGCTGACCACTCTTTAATAAGTAACCCTCCTGGGAAAAAGGACATGCTAGAATGCGAAGATGTGTAGTTTGTTCAAAACATAAAATATGTAGACGTTCAGCATATAGCTGCAAAGAGTGTAATGTTACTTTATGCAAAACTCCCTGTTTTAAAAATTATCACACCAAAAAACATTACTAAATTATTGTCTTGTTTATTTTTTTCAACTCTGATATATTTTGTGTGTATTAAGTAATGATATTATTTTTTGGTACCATTATGTATGCTGTAATTTTTATAGTACAAAGTTATAGTGTATTGTATTTTTGTCTTATATTAGTTTTTATTGTATTCTATTATTCTTGTTTAGTAAGTGTCATATTCATTTTATTAGAAATAAAATTATTTAATTATATAATAATATAATTATTACTGTTTTGCCTTTTCTAATTTACAGCAATAATAACGGAAGATGCACTTTACTTTCATTTAGTTCAAGATCTCCAATCATGTTGATTAGTTAAGGACAATCATTCTGAGCATTACCAGAAATGAAGGGACTAAATTTATAAACTTTGAATATTTAAAAAAAAATCAACACAAAACTATGGATCCTTGAAGTAGTTTGATGTTACAGAGAACTATTGATTGATTCACTTTTATAAGATTGCTGCATTTGTAAATTTGTACTATTAATACTAATATGTTTTTATATTACAGTAATAATAATTATTGGATAGTTTTTCATTAAATGATAAATTTATGAAAAATGGATATATTTGTTTGAGAAAAATATACTACAAACTATATATACTGAACAACAGAAACTGCAATCATCAATCAAATATGTCATTTGTATGTTCCAATCTTAGTGTGCCCTCATAACTTGATTATTATATACTTCTTCCTCCATGGGACTCAGCTTTTCACTTGCTTCATACAGAGAACCTCCATTTTCACTGACATCCATACTACTGTTGTCCTTTTTACATTTCTGTATTTCCTCAGTAAATTTACTCTAGAGATCACCAGTTATTAATCTGAACTTATTTCTGCACCACTCATCATTCTTGTATTCATAATATTCCTGTTCAATCTTTGATCACACAATCAAGTCAGGTATAGTCTTCTCTCACAGCTCTCCAGGCATATTGATAGAATGTTTAAAGAAAATATTTGAGATATGCAATCCTCTTTCAGCATAGACCTCCAGCAGTCGCTCCCACTTTGAGTATTTTAAAATCAGATGATAATTTTTCATGTTGATAATCAACTAACAGTGATATTGTTTGGTAGAGAGGGTGCCCCTTTGAGGATCCCAGACAACCTTGCATACAATTTTGTCAAGTTCCTAATTTCTAACCATTATGGCAAAGTTGAACTGCTACAAGCACAGATCACTGGAACCTGCATTTGCCACATAAAATATCAGTCCAAAGAGAGAAAATATTCAAAAACTTTTTCTTCTAGTAATTATATATACATAAAATTTATACATTCCATTATCAAAGATATTCATAAATGGAAAATGATACTTTTTAATTCTAATTGTGTTGCAATATTCCTTGTAAAGATGTTGGCAATTGTTTACTATTGTCACTGATATGGAATGTCCTGTACTTTTTCATTTAATGTTGGTGTGCTTAGTTCTGTTATGCTGTTGTAAGTTTCTGATCAGTTCAAAGAAAGATTTATCAACGACACTGCTTTTGAGGAACTTTATAAAAAAATAATAAATTTTTTAAAATATTAACTAAATAAAATCTTGATAATTTTTAATTTTTTGATGGAAATCAGTGCTTGATGATGGCATGTTTATCACTCAGTTGATTAGTGATTTTAAGCTATCAGAGATTGCATTTTTTTTTATCCAGAATTATTTTCATGTTTTGGAGTGTCAATGACAACATTTCATGTCAATTTAATGGCATCTGGTTTTGCAAATCGATATAAATTAAATATATAAATATGATTACTTATATGTCTGCATGGATTTAATATATAGATTGTTATTATTAGAACAGAATGAAATCTTTAGTTAAAGCTTGCACAGGTATTTTTGAATATTCTTTATCAGTTGATTTTATTCGATTTTTCCAGGATGAATTTTAAATTTGATCATAAGTAATAGTATACTGTATTTATTATATTTATATTTATGAACAGTTTTGAAACATTGCTAGAAATAATAATCAGTATGTGTGAGTCATATATAAGCAATAAGAATTACACGTACTCCATAGAATGTAATCAATACATTATTTTATGAAATTATTATTTGATATTTTATAATGAATTATCTGTAAATAAAATGCATTATTTAATGGATGTGATATGAATCAGGACTTTTTTGGTTCAACTTATAGATTAACATTCACCAACATTTTTAATTATGCATTCCTTTATCAATAATGAATAATAGAAACACCCCATACAACAGACATCTTATTATGACAAGAAAAAATATGCACTCCTGAAAATTTGTTATGCATCTTTTGGGATGCACATATTACACTTTGGGAATCACTATTCTAGAGCAGCATTTTTCAGCCTATGAGTTGTGATACAATATTGAGTCACAATAAATATTTAGTAGTCCCAAAATGATAACTCAAAGATTTCTAGATTTAGATTATAAATATTTGGATTTCACTACCATTACAAAATAAATATGTTAGGTCCTGTAGCAGAAAATATTAAGAAAATGTTGTTCTAGATCAGTGCTTCTCAAACTTTTCCACTTGGTGACCCCATTTACCCAAGAAAATATTTTTGCGATCCTGGGCATAGAGTATATAAGCTAGTCATACGAATTAAAACATTTGCTAAAATTTCTGCGATTCCCAAGTTTTGTTACATGATCCCATATGAGCTTGCGACCCATACTTTGAGAAGCACTATTCTAGATGATGATGATAATTTCTTGTTCATATTATATCCATTAAAGAAAATCCAAAAAGTGTGATTATTCATCATTTTTAAATGGATGACACTGCATTTTTAATTATTAATGACCTGACCAGTCTTCAGCATGGGCGGATTTATGCAAGTTTTTATGGGCTGCAGCCCAGGCCCGATTCAATCAAAGGGCCCCCTTCGTGGTCAAAAAAAAAATTAAAATAAAAAATAAATTAAAAATTTAAGAAAAAATTAATTATACAAATTTTTTTCTTTTGGGCAGGATTCTAGATTACCTGTCACAAGTTTTCACAATCTATCAGTAGCACGCTGTATCGAAGTCAAATCATTTTGCTGAGTAGTTTTCCAATGCGTTGCCACATAATTGTACCTGGACGGTATATATAAGTGCAGCGCCACGAAAACTCGCAGAGGTAATCTCGAATCTTGCCATAGGGGTGCAAATCTGGCTCCTTTAAAGTGTGTTAATTAAGCGTAGCTCTGACTATTAGGTTAATTTGTGTTAATTTAGTAGGTCCCCAAACAGTGTTAGCCCAAGGTTCCCAAAGTTAACAGTCTGCCTCTGATCTTCAGATTATAAAAATCAATCAAATAGTATAAAAGTTATTAGGAGAAACCTGAGAAGTGTAAATATGCCTCAAGTTTTAAATGATTGTAGCAGTATTAATTAATGTATCATGAAGATCATCTTTTATGATTTTATAATCCTGTTAAATTTAATAAATTTACTAATTAGTTCAAAATATATTAAGAAAATATCTCATAAATTTGAATATTAATTATTTTAAATGGCAGTTGTTGCAAGATTAGCATTATATATTGAAGTCATTTTTGATGATAAAACATCCCTTTAGAATTTCATGAAAATGTATTAATTAATTCAAATGTGTTAGTGGGAACAGAAAGAATGATGATCTTGTCTCATGTTCCTTTGGAAATTAGGCTAAACAAATATTATATAAAGACTATTTAGAATAATAGAATCTTCTTATTGTAAAATCTAAATAAAAGTAAACAATAAACATACACAGTAAATAATACAGATAAACAAACAACACAAAACAGTTTCAACTATCTAAAAATGTTTTTGAATGAACAATACAATTACTAAACAGAGTAGACATTCTGCAACTAATCAGAGAAAAGAGGAAAAACCAAGCACTAAGCAGAAATAAAACCTTTATTTCACAAAGGAACATTTTCGACCATTCTCTACTGGTCTTACAATCTTACCATATGTGCTTATTGTTATTTACAATAGACATTCTGCAACTAATCAGAGAAAAGAGGAAAAACCAAGCACTAAGCAGAAATAAAACCTTTATTTCACAAAGGAACATTTTCGACCATTCTCTACTGGTCTTACAATCTTACCATATGTGCTTATTGTTATTTACAATTTTTAGTATTTATTAAACATTTTATACTGTATAACACTGATTAGAATAATTAATTATTTAAATATCAGCACATGAAAGAATGATATTTAATACAATTTATACATAATATCTATTCATCATTTATTTGAATTTATTTATTCAATACATACATTATTAAATATCATTCTTTCACTTAAAGTGTGTGATGTTTAATTAATTAATTCTGTTAAGAAGCAAAAAGCATATAAGAAGTTTTTAACACTGATTATCTGAATTAATTGGATCTAAATTTATTTAGATAATCAATGTAATTTAACTAAAGGCCTAGTTACAGTACTTTTCACTGATTATCTGAATTAATTGGATCTAAATTTATTTAGATAATCAATGTAATTTAACTATAGGCCTAGTTACAGTACAAAAGTACTGTAACTAGGCCTATAATACTTTTAATATATTTTTGTACAGTAACTAGATACAGTACTTTTGGACTATATCCAATATAATACAAAAGATTTGTAACTAGGTCCACAATTAAATTACAGTATTATAAACAAGGTTATTACTACTATATTCTAAATATCAATAACAAACTGTAGCACTTACTGCAGTTGAGGTTACTGTTACTTTTTCATACAAGATGCTTACTCATCGCTAATGCTTTCAGTAACTCTACCATCTTCAGTCTGAGAAGTTCCAAAAGGAAGTTTATTAAAGGAGTATAAGCAGTGAGCTTTAAAGAATGTATCTATATTCTAAAGTTTGAAATACTATAAAAAAATAATTACTGGTGATTTAGGAAATAGTTTTTTATTAATAATCAAAATGTATTGAAGAAACATTGCATATTATATATTTTTAAGATTATTTCTCTTATATATTGCATATAAGGCCTTTCAGAGGGGGGCAAGAAGGGCTGCTGTCTGGGCCTCAGTTTATAACTTAATATCTTACAAAAAATATATTTGTGTATTTTTATACTGTTCGAGCTTTAGTATTTGCCAAAATTTGAAGTTCTCTATCAATGTTTTCACTTTTCTTATATACTTACCACCAGAGGCTGACTGTTAACTTTGGGGATCTACCAAATTAACCTAACGGTGAGAGCTATGCTAAATTAACACACTTTGGAAGAGCTAGATTTGCACTTTCATTCCAACGTTGCCTCATTATTTGCATAATTGACAAATGACAAAGTATATTTTGAATTTACCGACTACTGACTTAGCCAATAAAAGACAGACCCATATTTATTATTTATTGTCATTTAAAACATTGATATATGATATTTTATTCGAATCCAATAGTATTGGAAACTCAACGATTTAAACAATATCTAGGTACAAAAAATTTTGTATAATTTATTTTTTCTTAAAATTTTAATTTAAATTGTTTTTATTTTTTGACCACGAAGAGGCCCTTTGACTGAATGGGGTGCTGGGCTGCATGCAGCCCATAAAGATCATGTCTAAATCTACCTCTGCTTACCACTGTATATTTGTCAATTTTATCATTTTTTTTAAGGGCCTCTAAAACATTAGCTGCCTGGGCTTCACATTTTCTCTGAATGACCCTGACTGCATAGATCTTCAGATAAATAATCAGAGATGAATACATTAAATGACAGAATAATATTTCAACATATCTGTGCATTAGAAATAAATACTTTGTATTCTGAATGACTGTTTTCGAATAATCAATGCTCTCTTATATTTGAATTATGATAAATACTTTTCAGTTTATCAACAAATGCCAGATATGAATTGTATTCATAAGCAAAGGGGAACACTTGCATTTTTTATTTTTTTTTTATAACAGAATTAAGATAAATTATCACTGTCAAACTCATATTCTCCAATGTTTGTTAATAAATTGTTATAGAATATAATTAGTAGTACTTTATTTAGGAAGTATTTTTGAAATTCTATTAATATTTGCTTAAATTATTTTTGCATAGATTTATCTCTTCTATAGTTGACATAGATAATCTAGCTTACTGTATAGTTCCATTTTAGATTTGATATTGTAAGAACTTGATCAATAGGAGAAAAACACTGAAATTTAATATAAATCTCTTATTAAATTATTAAATGCTGAGAATTATATCAGGTAAGGCTAGGATATGGTTTTGTATTTTATGCATCTTATGTATATAAAGCAATTTAAATGCATTAAAATACTTCATTTTATATAAATTAAACATCAGTTAATTTTAATAGAGACATTAATTATGCAAAAAATTCTGTGTATATAATAATGCAATCACAACATCACATAATTGGAACAATTCATTACATTGCAAAACCTAGCAATATTGGTACCGATCTATAGGGGATCAAGATCCGCAAAATATTCCTAACAAAGGTTAACGAGATATACACGCATGTAGATAGCAAAGCATGGGAACGTGACGCGTCGCATTGCACACTATAGCGAGACGAAGAACAAATTTTCAGCCTCTATATCTCGTTAACTTTTTTTTTGCATATTTTATGCCCCTTTCTAATAGGGGTATTACTAAGGGGCGGGCCAGTTCCAACCACGGGCTGCAGCTACTGCCGTGGATGGGGACCCAATGGTAAAGGATGGGGATCGCCGGGCAGGGCCCAGCACCCCGAAAATCTTTCCAGGAGTTACCAAATCCGGGTCTTCCTACATGGCACGCCGACAGCGTTACCACTCGTCCATCCGGCCGCCTAACCTTTGATCTTTGATGCGTAGTTCATTAGGAATATTTTGCGTGTCTTGGCCCCTTATCGATCGATACCATTTTTAATGAGATTTGCAGTGTATGCAATTGTACCACGGACTCAGACAACAGGCTATTCTCAGTGCGAAATTTATTGATTTTAAATACAGTTCAAAATGTTTACAAGACACCCGCACTTAAACATGGCTGACCTTTCTAAACTTCGCGTTTTTTCTTTTTGACATGCTGCCACAATCGTATACTTCTCTGTAGAGGACGGGTTTTCATTTCAGAAAAAACAAAATGGGATCGGGAATTCTACAAATAATAAAACTAACAGTTTGTTTCCACAATTATGCCGAAGAACTTAGTTTAGTTAATAAAGCCATCTGCGGTTTTAGAACAATAAGAATAGAACAGATCATTATAAACTATGTATTCTAATACTCAATCCCAGCGGTTCTTAAATTGTGATCATTCAGGGGTCCGCGGACACAGTTTAACCGGGAGTCCGTGAAATTGTAAAAAAATGGTTGCAAACAGTTCAAGATGATGATGAAAAGACAAGCAGCTCGGGAGCAATAAAAAATATATTTTTAAGGCAATAAATAAAACATGAACCTGGTAACATTTGAACTCACCTGCCGACGACGAGCGCAAGGCAATATATAAAACACGAACCTATTATTATTATGTTCTGTGATTTTTATATAATTTTTGGGATTTTTATGCCCAAGACCATTTATTAAAATAACCAGCGATACATTTTTACTTATAATTATTATAATATAGTGACCAACAAGTTCGATAGTAGCGCTACACTGAAGACGCGTTCAGCAGAAAATCTCTCAACTGTTGCACAACAGTTGAGTCTGCTGAACGCAGCCAAAGCAACGAATCTGGCCCGGTAAGAAGTGTGTTCCAGATGGCCCTGGCTTGACGGAGTTGTAAGGTCACATCCGTTGCTCACATATTATCTTATATTTAACTATATTTTATCGTGATTAATACGTATTTTTTATATATTAATACTAATTACGCTAAATATATTTTATGTTAATCTATAAATTTAAATGTATATAACCACTGTGGCCAAATGGCGGCTGGTCAGCCACACGCGGCTCTTCGGTACTTTCGATGTGGCTCCATAGCGCCAAAGTCGATAGTTAATACGGAGCAAATACCTATTTAATTTAAAAAAATAATTTATTTGTAATTTGTTCGTTTATTATAAAAAGTAGTGCACACCTATACCAAATAAATGCGTGTAAAATATACTGTATAATAATGGCGGTTGGATGGTCGAGTAGTAACGCTGTCGGCGTGCCACGCGGGAGGACTCGGGTTGGCCTGCCGGGTCTGCTCCCAGATTTTTTCGGGGTACTGGGCCTGGCTCGGTGATCCCCGTCCTTCACCATCCGTCTCTCCTCCACGGGTTTGGGTGCAGCCCCTGGTTGGAACTGGCTCTGCCCCGTTAGTAATTTCCCTGATTGGAAAGGGGGCGTAAAATATGCAAATATATATATATATATTAAACAATTTTCGAAACCCTGGCTATGATTACGCGAAAAAACTGATGAGGTTCTCATTGACCGGAAAGAGACCCATGGCGACTCTCGAGTATTCCAGATTCTCCTATTTTTTTGTCAATAGATGATGATGCCACATTACATTCTGGAAGAATACTAAGTGGCGGGACAAAACTAACCTTCCTACAGGCTGCCCACCCCGGCGGAGGGGTCAGCCAGGTGGTGAAGGACGGGAATCGACGGACCGGGCCCGGACCCCACCATAGATATATTCGAAGAGTGGGACCCGAGACTCGAACCCGGATCCTCCGAGAGATTCTCCTATTTGGCTGGTATTGACACTCAGTTTGACCATCCCCTCTATATAGGATTGGATAAAACGAAACCGTGGATTTCTTACGTCGAAAAGTTCCGGTAAGTATACACCCCAAAATATTCCATTTAAGGAAAATACATACTGTACATATTTTTTATAGTAGTGTTTTTCGCAAGAAAAGTAAATTTCTAAACTGAGTAGACATTTTAATGGAAGATGGAAAAATGTGAAAAATTGATAAACTACCGGATGGATTTAGTTTTCAAATTTTTCCTTTACAGTCTTCGAAAAAAACCATTTTATAAAAATGTGGGTATTTCTCTATCGGAGTTTTCGGGCGCGTGTTTATCCGATCTTCTTTCCGTGTGTGTGGTCCGAAGGCTAGGGCCGCTGGAAAACGTCACTTCTCACCCGATCGTAACTTAGCGAACCTGACAATTTTATCGTCGATATCGGGTAAGAGTGGCCTTTGTCCGGCCGGTCCCGAATTCCCCGATCTCCACTATCCCCCGTAAAGAATAATAAACACTCCGACTACAGACCGTACAAGAACGCTAGTATTGCGCAGGTGTTCGAAGAGTTTCATGAAATTATGTGACAGAGGTCAAAGTGCAAACTTCCCAGGAAAGGGAGAAATATGATTGTTTGTGTTTATCAAGAGGGAGAGACTGGGAATCCAGATCAAGAAAGGCAGTCGGTTCCTGGGAGTCGAAAGAGTCGGTCACCGAACTCCGATCGCCGATCGCTGGTATAAGCGGGCAGTACATACCTAGTGGAGAAATCAGTTGGTCTCTTTTATTGTTCCGTCTATCGACTCTCATCCGAACTCACGTTCGGACATTGAACTGTACGTGTAGCTCTGCTCGCGAGGAAGAAAAAGCCGTCCTTTGGCACCCAGAATTACCTCTCCGGGTGTCTGACGAATTTGGACAATCGTAAAACATCTTGTAGAAACTGCAAACTATCCACGGTTCGCACTCATCTTACAACGGGAGTCAGCATTTCGTCCCGAGCTCCCAGAAATAGCCGCAGAGTACAACCAGAGGAGACGAGTCCCCGCCAGAAGACATCGCGGAAGGAGCATCTTTCTGTTTTTTTTTGTGAAAAGGTATTTGTTCTCCGACGCATTTTTGTCGGTTGAAATAATGTAAAATCCCTCTCTCCTTAATAAAGGAAGATGTTTGTTTATTCGAACGTTGTCTCCGAGTCCGTCTGTGTCTAGCATCTCCTACTCATCCTTATCGACGCCACACATACCGCTCACAGGCCATTCGCCTGATGAGAACCGCTCATTCGTTATTTTGCGGGCCGCGGGCCTCACACCGTATAAGAAATCCACGGATGTAAAAGAAGATGGGGTAAAACCGGATATCCCTGTATTTTTGTGATGACCGCTGCAGTCCACCAGAGAACTCACAAACTACGTCTAAGTCAACCAATACGCTGTTACGAACTGAATTTGAGACGACTGCGCTCGCTAGTTGCTTTGATAAAATGTTTTAAAGTTTTTTGCCGAAATATTTCAATTTTGTGATAAACGTATACCCAGGACCGCACGACCCTGTGATCCCCGTCCTTCACCATCCGGCCACCTCCATTGTGGCTGTTCGTCTATGCTTCTTAACCTCACTCCATATCGTTTATGTTTCTCGGAGACTTCTATTCCGCCAGAGTCCGTGCATAACAGAAAGTGGTAAGCAGTTAGTTAAGGCCACCGATCGCTACAATATATTGGCGCTACAATTCGGCGCCAAAATTTACCAGGTCATTTTAAATGAGTTTTATCTGCATTTTTAATATTTACTATGATTCCAGTTCCACATCTCCAGTATTTCAGGAGGGGTCTGGGCCCGGCCTATTTTTTTTTGTTATCAGATGACGCCACTTTTCTCAGGGAGAATACTAAGTGACGGGGCGAAACAAGCCCTTCCACAGGCTATAGTAAGAGTACTAAGTGGCGGGGCGAAACAAGCCCTTCCACAGGTTGCTTTTCTGCGGAGGGGTCAGCCGGATTGTGGAGGACGGGGATCGACAGGCCGGACCGCGGAGGGGTCAGCCGGATTGTGGAGGACGGGAATCGACGGGCCGGGCACGGAGAGGTCAGCCGGATTGTGGAGGACGGGGATCGACGGGCCGGGCCGCACCCCATGATAAATATTTTCAAGGGGTGGGACCCGGGATTCGAACCCGCCCCCATGATAAATATTTTCAAGGGGTGGGACCCGAGACGAACCCGGGTCCTCCAGAGTGGAAAGCCGAAGCGTTTCCACGCGGCCTATCCGGCGCCCGGACCCCATGATTTGATTTTCAAGGGGTGGGACCCGAGACTGTACCCCGGGTCCTCCAGAATGGAAAGCCGAAGCGTTTCCACGCGGCCAATCCCAGTGATTGGACCCCATGATAAATATTTTCAAGGGGGACCCGTGACTCAAACACGCCCCATGATAAATATTTTCAAGGGGTGGGACCCGGGATTCGAACCCGAATCCTCCAGAGTGGAAAGCCGAAGCGTTTCCACGCGGCCTCGTTCGACTTTTCGGGCCGGTCCCCGAAAAGTTTCAAAATCGGGGATATGTGGGACCCGAGATTCGAACCCGACCCCATGATAAATATTTTCAAGGGGTGGGACCCGAGATTCGAACCCAGGCCCCATGATAAATATTTTCAAGGGGTGGGACCCGGGATTCGAACCCGAATCCTGGGTCAGCCGGATTGTGGAGGACGGGGATTGACAGGCTGGGCCCGGACCCCACGATAAATATTTTCAAGGGGTGGGACCCGAGATTCGAACCCGGGTCCTCAGAGTGGAAAGCCGGGATCCGAGATTCGAACCCGGGCCCTTCAGAGTGGAAAGCCGAAGCGTTTCCACGCGGCCAATCCGGCCGACCAATCCCCAGGACCGCATTTACCATAAGGCGCATTAGGCACTAGCTGGGGCATCACTCTCTATGGGGACACATTTTAAAACCTTATTTTTCATCCACCACAATATA
The DNA here is from genome assembly GCA_000484575.1 of Olivierus martensii. Classification (NCBI taxonomy): domain Eukaryota; kingdom Metazoa; phylum Arthropoda; class Arachnida; order Scorpiones; family Buthidae; genus Olivierus; species Olivierus martensii. Next base: position 7,282 of record AYEL01065230.1, on the reverse strand, counting down.
AAAAATAGTCGAGTACTTTTTGGCCACTATAACTAATTTTTAAATATTAAATTCATAATATAAAAACTAGAGGATGACAAAAATATTACTTTTTGGCCACTATAACTAATTTTTAAATATTAAATTCATAATATAAAAACTAGAGGCTGACAAAAATTTGTCAGGTCTCCCGCTTCCACCTGGTTCTTTCCTCAGAATATAAAACTAAGAGGAACCGTTATATGGTATAAATTCGGTGTACCACCGACTGGGTAAATACATTTTTTGTTAACAGATGACGCCACTTTCCATTCTGGAGAATACTAAAAGTTGATATGTGGAAAGTCTCGTTTCGTCAGCTCGGAGGACAAAGTGAACCTAAAACCTCCATATCAGAAACTGAAGAAGAAGAAAACTTGTTTCGGCGGGGCGAAACAAGCCCTTTCACAGTCTGCCCACCTCTACGAAGGGGTCAGCCAGATGGTGAGAACGGGGATGGACGGGCCGGGCCCGGACCCCACGATAGATATTTTGAAGGGGTGGGAATCGTGACTCGAACCCGGGTCCTCCAGAATGGAAAGCCGAAGCACGCGGCCAATCCGGCTAACGCGACGGGCAAAAAAGCTATTGGGGGTATTAGCTATTTTGTTTCCTATATCTACATATTTAGCGTAGAAGAGAGAGCGTGTAAATAGAATTGTGGATGGGGGTATTAGCTATTTTGTTTCCTATATCTACATATTTAGCGTAGAAGGGAGAGCGAATTGTGGAGTGAGTTTTTAGCTTACAGCTATTCCTTAGTTTTGTATTTTGAGATTATATGGCCCGGACGTAATCCATCGAAGTTGCTACAGAAACCGTCGACGTAGTTTTACTTCATTTTTTTCTTCGGCCTAGTTTTACCATATCTTTTTATTTACAATTAATTAGGCGCATTTTACCTTGGCTAGAATTTTATCGATCATCTTTTCCTAATTATTATTGGCACCATCCATAAGACTTTTGACAGTTTTCGGACTCTCCAAATCCATCGGTGAGTAGATTATTCTGTACGACCACAGACGGTCGTTTGATATCAATAACGAGTTTATATTACGTAGGAAAAAAAATTTCGTTTTAATGTCATTTCCGAAAAGCTATTTTTGGAAATAACGAAAGAATAGAAAGCTATTTAAACGTATTAGATACGCTTGACATTTTTTGAAGAAAGATATAGATGGAGACGAAACTAGCATTAACAAAACTTTACCAACTTATGGGACCGATATTGACTGGGAAAATTTTATTGGCTAAGTTAAGCGAGTTTAATAGCGATAAAAAAAAGAAAAATCTTGGATGAAAAAATAACTACAAATCTGTCAACCATGGTTGTATTTTTCCCGAGATAGAAACAATTTAAAAAATGTTTCTGACCCTGTCTATTTCAGAGGCCGGTACCGAACGCTCATCTTCAGTTTTCGAACGAATAAAAAATTACGTAAGAAGCGACTGGCTCCAAATAAAACAAACCATCTGTCGTCATCAGTCATCGATTCGGCGTAATGGATTCGGTTAATTATGACGACATTATAGATAAATTAGCTAAAATCCCAGCCAGAAAAATAGCTTTTAGTTATTAATCCTTTTCAATTTAAAAATGTCGATTTTTATTTTCAATAAACTTAAAAAAATGCGTGTAAATACTTAAAAAAAGCGTAATAAACTTAAAAAGTGCGTGTTAATTGAAAGAGAGTGGTTATTTTGGGGCCTGATAATCATCTGGGGCCTAAGACCTCCAGAAGTATAAATGTGTCGGCCAGATGGACCGCGTGGAAACGCTGAACCTGGTAACATTTGAACTCACCTGCCGACGACGAGCGCATCCCGTCGCAAGCTGCATCCAGCGCCGTCTGAACGATCGCGTCCAAACTGACGGATTGCTTGCGAACGGAAAACAGTTGCAAACAACTAACCTGAGAATCGAAATGCGGTTTTTTCCCCCTTTCTTCTCGACGAGCTGGCGGTTTTTTCCAGGATATTTTCCTTTTTTTGACCCTCAGGGATATCGAATGTTCCTTCGGACCCCCGGAAACGGCGATTCCACGGAATTTCGACCTCCGAAAACATGGGATTTCATAATATAGTGACTATGAGATTATTGAGCCAGAAATTAAGTCTCAAGAACGACTTAAGTGCCTAGGGTTGGGATGGGGTCCGAAAAAAAATGTTGTTCGAGAGGGGGTCCTCGGACACATAAGCTTAAGAACCGCTGTTATAGAGTGAAAAGTGGCGTCATCTGTTGACCAAAAAAAGTATAAATGCGGCCCGACCATCACGTTACCCACGCTATCGTGAAAAATATCGGGCCATTTAAATCCGACATCCAAATAACGAATTAAACTCGACGCCCAGGCCGTTTTTATCCCTATAATATCTGTTTAGTATACTTCTTAGCGCCTTCCGGAGAAAGAGGTTTTTTTTTCTACCTTAAAAGTATGGGTATCAATCGTCGGGCGGGATTTCTATATAAACGGATAACCACCGACCGTTAGATAATGACATCTAACTTGTAAAACAATAATAACCCACCACGGCTGACGAAACTTCAGTAGGTTATTTTTATATGGCAGGCGTATGGTAAAATCGTCAGCCACGAAAAACTAAACTTAAACGGGATAAATTACATCACTTAATACAGAGGTGTCAAACTGGCGGCCCTCGATGTGATTTTTTTGTGTCCCTCGATACTCTTAACTAAAATGAAAATGAAAACAATATATTACGAGATAATAGGAAGTAACTATCGCTTCTTAACTGTCATATACTGCGATACACTAGTTTGATTTTAATGAAATATAATTGCGTATGTTAATTTGTTTCTATCGGCCTTGTCGGACAGATGAAACTGATTTTTCAGATTGGTGCGCTGTCCTGCCAGGAGTTCATCATTTTGTGCGAAATTTCTTACCAAAACAACAAAAAAGCTATAAATGAGAACCCGCATTTTTTGGATGGACAAATACAATGATCGAGTTCCCAACAATCCCTCTTCGAAGGACGTGTATTAAGGAGGCGCTGACGGGCTTTTTAAGGATTTATTTGTCGTGTTATTAACTTATTTAAAAAATATAAGTAGTTATAGTTATTTGAATTTATAAATTTTTAATAAAAGCTTTTGCTAGATGCGATTTTTAACGCTTAATAGAAAATTAAAGATTGATAGCCAGGAATTAAATTTATAAAAAAATATGTATAATTAAAAGCAATTATGTAGTAATTATATATTTTTATAATATATTCGTTAGATTACACAATGTTTTTAATTATTCTATCTATATTTCTGAATTCTTACGGGTTAAGTATAATTTTAAAAAAATTTAAAGGTGATGCGGCCCGCGGCCATCGTATAGGCTCATTATATGGCCCTCGAATTAAAATGAGTTTGACACGCCTGATTTAATGTATAGGCTAAAGAAAATAGGTGCCAAAGAAGAACCTGGGATACACACCCTCTCCGAAAGAATACCGTTAATTAAGAATGACGGAGCGAGTAAGACGGCTAAAATAAGATTTACACGGTACGGAGTCGACTCGTAAACCTTAATTAAATAATTTATGGAATAATAATCGTGGTAGATGTCTTACTGACATCCAAATAAATTGCTTTCGCTGTGATATTTTCTCCATAATTCCCAAAGCCCACAAAATTTGTTCGCATCGATTTCACTTCGACCAACCATATACGTTAATACGGCTGATTCAAAAAGGTTGTGTCAAAATTTACAGACTGGTAGAGGATAAAATTCCCAGTAAAAAAGTCTAGTCGCGTTTTTTGATTCGAGGCTCTGTTTAAAAGATATAACGAGTGAAAGTTTGGCGTCATTTCCGGTTCAGTCAAAAACTATATTTAAAATACGTTTATTTGCATTTTTAAATCGTGTATAAATTAATTATAAAATAATATAGTAAAAAATATATTACATTAAAATTATACTTTGTATATAAACCAGTTCTCCATTAGATGATTACTTCCCAAAATTTAAGTCAGTTAATTTATTTATAGTTATTCATTTCAGACTAGCAGTGTGCTTGCCTTCCAATGACTATTTTTAATTAACCTAACCTAACTGATATTCATAAACTTTAAAATGATTTCTCTTATTTTTGATCATATAATTCTGAAATTTTTAATTTTTGCTTAACTTCAATGTTTGCTTATAAATGATTTTTTTTTTATTTTAAAATGTATTTGTTACATATGTTAGATCAAAGATTTTATAGTTCTTTTCTGCAGTGGTTTAGTCTTTCAATTAAATGATAATTGGTTTCAGATTAATCACATATCTGTTAAATAAAATAAGCCATGAATCATGAAATTCTAACAATATTTTCAGCTAAATTTTTTTAGAAAACTAACATGGAAATTTTCTTAACAGAATTGTTATGCTGCATAAATTTCTAAAAATTTTCAGTTATAAGAAATATGTTGATTCTGCTTAATTGGGACACGTTGGGACTAATCCATTTTGGACCAATTAAACAGCTGACCCAATTAAACGAACTAATAATAAATTCTAAAATAAAATATGTAATACTTAGATAAATAAATAATTAAGTAAAAAATAATAATTAGGTAACTATTTTAATGCTTTATTAAAATAGATACCTAATTATTAGGTTTTTAGCGATCTCTGACAACACAGGACTGCTGATATTCATGCCTCACCTGTTAACTATAGAAAACCATTTGACCTAATGCTTCTTTGACTTCTAGGTCCTTTCCATCACGCTTTCTTTTGGATGTTCTTGGAATTTCTCTTTGTAATGCCTACTCCTCACACAGTTGATTTTCTTGTTGTAGGAGATGAGCTATGGTACAGTTATATCAGCAAGTCTACAATGGCTTGTTTAAATGGCTTGCCTTTAATTTTATCCAGCAAAGCAATTTTACTTGAAAGTGTAAAATTATTTCTTGGCATCTTGGCTAAGATTTAAAAATTTTAAATAAAATCGACAGTGTAAATGAATACACTATATAGTAATGCTAGGCTCTTAAGCAGACACTGGTTGACATATTTTCGTAAAATCCCTAAATATGTCAAAAATTGCTAAATTCTTTTTCTGCTACTGTCCTAATTAAGCGAAAAGTTGTCTCAATTAAGCATTTAAATTATGTATTAATTTATTAGTTTGGTTTCTGTTCTTTAAAATTTGGCCCAAAAAAGTGACTGCCCCAATTAACTGGTGGCCAAATTAAGAGGAATCGACTGTATATTGTATTATCTGATATGTTTTTTCTGATTTTTGAGTATTTTTTCAAAAATTTACAAATTTATATCAACAAACATGATTTAAATCTAAAAATAACTTCATTCATACAAAACAGCTATATAATCTTAGTCAATTTGCTTTAATTGGTTTATCAAGGAATTGCTAATAACTTAACTGTAATAATAACATAATTGTTAATAATTCATTGGTTACAATACATAGCATGTTATTAACAATTACCAATACATAACACATATCATGATTAATTAAGACATTAAAACAATATAAATGTTTATATAGTTTTTATAATTTGCTGAAGAGAACCCAGAGGGTTGAAAGTCACTACAATAATTTATTTTTAGTTAAAAAAGAAAAATCTAAAGTCTGTATTTATCAATTATCCTGCTCTTAGCGCTTGTTTTTCGATACAGTTCTGCAAGTGTAAGAGTAAATGAAGGCATGCCAGAATGGCTTACAATTAAAGAAAAGTGAGGCAAAAGGATGTGTGATGTCTCCATGGCTGTTTTAATGTATATATGGATGCATGTGTGAGGGAAACTGCTAGGGAATTAGGAGTGAAGATGGGTGATAAGAGTGTGAACTGTCTATTGTATTCTGATGACATTGTTTTCCTCTCCAAGAGCAAACAAGGTTTGTTTGGATTCTTATTGCACAATTGAATAAAAAGCATGTCAGAGGAAACAGATAAGAACAAATGCAGAGAATATGAAAGTATTCATGTTTGAGAGGGGGTGAAGAATGTATAAGATCTGAGGTTGAACTGAATGGGATGAATCTGGTGCAGATGAGCGAGTTTGTATATTTAGAAATTTTTCTTGAGAGAGAGGGCTTTATTGATGGTGAGATTATGAGAAGAGCTAATGCTGGATTAAAAGTTGTGAGTGGACTTGGAAGGTATACAAAGAATGAGAATCTGTCAAAGAATGATAGGATGGCTGTACATTAGAGAGTGCTGATTCCAACATTGATGTATGGAAGTGAGACCTGATATGGGGTGAAAGGCTTAGAAAGTATTTGAGTGCAGTGGAAATAAGATACTTGAGAGATGTAGCTGGAGTGATGAGATATGATTGTTTCTCAAATGACAAAATACAAAAACAATGTGGAGTGAAAAGAAGTGTGATAGATGCAGTAAGTCAACTTTGAAATAGTTTGGTCATGTGGAGTGAATAAATCAAGAGCAGTTAACAAAGGAAGTATATGTGTGGAAGATAAATGGAGGAGAAGAAGTCCAAGAAAAGAGTGGAGAAAACAAGTGGATGAGTATCTGAGGAAATATGGATTTCAAAGTGTTTATAAGAGGCAGATGCTTATGAAAAAAGAAGGCTGGCATAGTATGTAGAGATAGGGATGTATGGTGCCATCTGATTTTGAATAGTGGCATTTGAGATAATCTATTAAGAATTAAAAAACCACACCTTGTCTTGATAAATGATATATAATAATAGTTGCATTGAGATAAGTACAAAGAAGTAAAAACTATAAAATTGCAGAAAACCAAAAGTACTTTCTGCAGTTTTATAGTTTTTACTTCTTTGTACCTATCTCAATGCTACTATTATTATTGGCATTTGAGTATTTTTCCTATCTTTTTTTTTCCTTCTTTGAGTACTGCTTACTGTTTTACAAAGATATTGACATGATGTTTTTACTGTTTTTTTTTATTTATATACTGTGGTTAATACATTGCCATAACAAAAGTCCATGATAATTCATACAACTAGATATGCAGATCCAACTACTTATGCGAGTATCTGATTTGAGTTCTACAGTTTTTGAAGATATACAGATTTGTAATTTTTTTATTTGTTGAATTTCCATAAAATGCAAATAAAAAAATTCACTAAACAACTAGTAATCATACGTCATTTAACTTATTCTTGCTTACTATATATGTAATTATTTAATCAGCAGGAAATATAATTTTACACAGTTCATATAAAGTATTTTTGGCCTGTTTCAGCTTTCATCAGTTACAAGTATTATATAAACTTACAAACTATAACTCCACATAAAACAAGTTGGTTCATTC